>JAUMHI010000243.1:424596-436338 GCA_032359435.1 Enteromius unitaeniatus | reverse complement strand
TGCTGGGAACCCCACACAGGAGGAGGCTGGTGATGAAAGCACATCTATATTTATCAGCTCTTTCACCTTCTGGCCGTCTGAGGGAGAGAATATGACCGGCTGATGCTGACCAACGCATGACACAGCTGGGCTTCTCCTGAGACATGTACGTGTGTGTGTGTGTGTGTGTGTGTGTGTGTGTGTGTGTGAGCCTCGGGCCCATGTAGCGTTTATGACATCATCTCTTAACGAGTACAGCCTGAGGATGCTGACGATGTTGTGCGATTGAAACGGAAGGTAAGCACCCACGCCTGTGGGTATTCAAATCAAAGCGCTAATTAGTTGAGTCACTACAATCTGGCTGTACTGCATTAGTTTAGTCACAGTTTTAGTGCATCTATGAGAGAGTCAAGTCGAGCAACGCAAAAACAGAGTCAAACTTTTATGTGAAAACTACAGAAGTGGAAGTATGGGAAGAAACAAAAGCATGCTATTTGCATCATTGACATTATCGTAATTATGAAACAAACGCTGAAATGAGTCAAAATCATGACAAATAATAAATTATTATAAAATATTAAACACAATTATATACATATACAAAATAATAATATACAATTAAAATAATAATATACATATATTTCATAATTATTACAAAGTTAAAGCTGACAAAAATGTAAAATTATAAGATAAGTTGATTATGAGGTAAGAAATAATATATCAATATATCATGACAGTCAAATGATAAAAAAGTTATAACTATGACGCATCATTTCACATTTTATGTAACAGGCCTAACTTTAATTTCAAAACCACATGCTTTCTGATCATTTCCACTTATAATCTTTTTTTTTTTTGGTCAGGACTTTTTATCTGGACTAATTTTTTTATACCATAACAGACTTTTTCTGTCATCATTTTAACCGTCACAACTGACATTCATTCTCAATCTTAATTGATTTTTGAAGATATTTCTTCTTTTCTTTTTTCTAATTAATACTGATCTCAGCATCTTCAATGATGATTTTTCGTCATAATTAACATTTGCTCATTCTTGTATTTGTAAAATCTTGTCCAGATTTCTACTTTTAAAACTGACTTCAACATTTTATTAAGATTCTGAATTCAATTCTAATACATTTTAGAATTTGTCCTTACTTCTAATCTCAATTAATTGAGGCTTATACCTAGTCCTAGACTAAACCCTAAACTGAAAGAAACGTATGCTTGAGTAATGTTTTTTCTGAGGCATGTTTCTAGTATTTTACTGAACTAGGGCCTAATCCTGTCTGGGAAACTGGGTCTTAGCATCTCATAATTTAAACTTGATCATAATTGTGATTTCCCCAAGCATGATTTGATCAATGTTTTGTTCTTCTGCGGCAGAGATGGGCCTCCATAAGGAAATGTGACTTGTTTAATGTGTCAAGCTTATTTCAGCGAGTCCCCCAGCACATCCTCCTGAATAAAACTGGTGTCTCACTCATCAGAAACCACACACACCTGAGATGATATCCAAGCCTTTAAAATGAAGTCAGTGTTTGGACGATGATGGGAATGTGGCAAATAGGTTCCTGCCCACCGCCGCGACATGTTAGAGTCATTCAGCCGGTGTGTTTGACGGGAAACGAGTGCGTTATTGTCTGAGACGTGTGTTTGTGCTCTCGAGTCTCGACTGAGGTCAAGTGCTATGTAGGTCAAAACAAATCCCACACATCAGGTGATACGGTCAGACTTCCTGAAGCAGCTCTGACTCGCCCCCTGCTGGCCTGAGCGAGTCACTGCATAAAGACAAACCTCAAATAAATACTGCAGTGTTTCCAGAGCTTCCAGGTTCATCAAGAGATGCTACAAAGATTCATTTCTTGTTCATTTGAGCATGTATACAAAAATAACTACTGTAACTATTCCTCAAAAAAAAAAAAAAAAAAAAAAAAAAAGTGACATTAACGAAATGAAAGACTAACATCAGTTTGTCACAGACTGGTATTTTATTTACAAAAAGATTGAGCATAAATGAAAAACGCCGCTCACTGTGATGTGACGCTCAAACACAAGGGCGCTTCTACACGACATCAGCAGTTAAAAAAAACAACAGTAATGAAGGATGAGAAGGGCTGGCGTCCCGCAGATCACCGCAGGGCTAGAACTTGAACTCCTTGTACTTCTTCGCTCCAGAGCGTGTGTCCTGCGGCTGAGCCTTGCGCTTCTTTTGCTGCAAGAAACACAGAAGAAACACATTTACAAAGACCACACACAAAAAAGCATATTTTGCAACTCACAAACACATTATTTAGTTATTTTTACCTTAAATCAAAAATTTGATGTGACAATAAATCTTATTTAGAATGATAAAATATAGCAATTTATATTTAGCCTTTTATTTGAAAAATAAAACAGAATTAATGTCTTATTATTTATGTAAAAATATAGATCTTTTTAAAATAATATATATATATAAAAAAATAAAACGCATAACGGTTTTCTTAAACGAATATATGCATATTTTATATAAAATACAAGAATATAAATATACACTCATGCAGTACAATAATGTGGAGGACAAGTACAAACCGTACTAACAGCGTTTCTGTGTTGTGGATACGCTCAGAAGGTTTAGGCTGGTCTGAACTCACCTTCTGTTTGGCGGCGTGCTCGGCCACCATGTCGCTGAAGTCTTCTTTCTCCACCTGCTGCTCTCTGACGTGCTCCTCGTATTTCTGCGTCATGGCCATGGGGTCGAGCTCCAGCTCCTCGGGCGCCAGAGCCACCTCCACCCCCTGAGAGTCTCCGCTGAGTGCCACGACCCCCACCTTACGGCTGATCACCGTCTGCATCAGAGGAAGCAGCAGGTAAACATGACACGCACACAAACGCTATAGAGCTGACGTTTCCTCCGCCAGCTGCTGCTCGTTTCTCTCTCGAGAGCTCTGATGGAGATGAAGTCAGTGAGGTCATCACAGAACTCTGGGATAGCAGTCCGGCTGAGGACTGAAACCATTACTATAAAAAACCAGACCGATCTGCATGTGTGCACCAGTTCATCTCGTGCTCATTAATGCACCTGCTTGTGTTTTAAAACGTATAAATGGAAAGATGATGAATAACAGCTGGATATTAAAAGATTTCACGATTTGATATCAATTAGATGTAACTGTTTTTTTATATCAAATATAAATGCACTTATATTGCATGTTAAGCAGCTCATTTCTATAAAAAACATTTGAAACTGGCTGTCATAAAAATTCATTTTCATTACAGATTTATTCAAATACACATGAAAGGAGGAATCAACTTTTAGTTTTTTGCCCGAAATTCATATTTTTAGGAAAAAACAGACAAAGCTTAAACCTAGTCCTTGATTAAAATGTAAATCTGAGCCGTTTGAACTGAAATAAACTGGCACTGACTTGTCTGAGGTCTTTGTTTCGTCTTAGGATGCGCACAATAACGTTTGCTTTTATTAAGGCATGCAAATGCCCCGTCTATGAAACAGATTATGTGAATAAATAGTGCCCATATTCATAAAGATGATTTATTTATAGACACAGATTGGTTTATCTGAGGAAAATCTTCATTGTTCATAATTATGTTACTGACATGATCTTTATGCAGCTAAAACACTGATTGTGTGATTATGAGACATTAAGTCCCAAGATATTTTATTTTTACCACCTTCAGATGTTTAGATGTTAATATCATGCAATAACTAGCAGTAAAGATGAAAAGATTATCGACACTTGAACTGACGAGCACCTGTCAAAACCAAGATGTAGTTGTATTTTGTAGTTTAAGTGATAGAATTAGACTCGGTTTCAAATTAAAATCACGGATATTGGTTTATTAAACGCATCTATAAAGTGTATAGTTTTAAAATCAGCTTTCTAACGCAAACATATACGGGTGTTAAAGCCTGTAGCAAGAATACATCAAACCAAAGCTGATCTGAGAAGCTGACACGCAGCCGTACCGTAGACATGTCGTAGATGTGTGTGGAGGCCATCATAGCGGCCCCGACCGGCCCTGTCCTCCTCTCCGGCAGCACCGTGAACAGCTGAGGCGTCTCATTTCTGAAAACACACAAACACCACTTACATAAGCAGAGGTTTATCAGAGGCTTTCCTCTGAAGTGCTGGAGGAGATAATGTCCATAGCTCACCAAACAGCGCTCACAGAGCTCAAACCTACAACCTGAAGCCCAACAGCCCACATTTCTGACCGTTATAACACACATTAGTCACAAACGCCACTGCAAGTTTAAAACATGGCCTGTGCAACACTAGAGGACTAATGGAGCCAGCGCTGCCGTATGGGGCCTGTCAGAGCTCTCCGAGAGCATCAACACATGAGTCACGCTGTACTGTTGGACTAATCAACACTATAAAGCCTACTCTAGCATGCTCTAAATGCTCTGCGTGATCAAACGTTTGCTGGAAAACCTGTTGGTATCTGATACATGCATTTGGTGATCTACTTTAACCAAGTAAAAGGCCTTTTAGTAGAAACTAGAGCCCGACCGATGAAGGATTTTGAAGGCAGATACCGATACAAATATTTGTTGGTTTTAAAATCCAATTTTCCAGATATATTGACCGATATTATTTTATTTCAGAAACTGGCAATAAAACTAACTTAACTAACATATGATGATGCATTTTAAAAAGAAACGCTTTTATTGTCACAACACAACAGAGGAACATCAAAATATTTGCAAGTTCTGATATATAAAAAGTATAAAAATACAAACTTTAGATATGAAACGTAAAGTCCTTTGATTTGGTTTGTTGTTGTTTTGGGGTTTTTGTTCAAAGTTACCAGTAAGGGTGTTTTAAATATTCATTTTTCTACCATTATATATGCCGATACCGATAGTTTAGAAAATACCTAATATCGGCCTGCCGATAAATCGGTTGGGCTCTAGTAGAAACGTTAAAATCTTCAGTTCTTCCTTCACAATGTCAAATCTTTACCAATTTATATGAAGTGAATGCAGGAACTGCAAATATTGTAATAATTATTTCAAGAACACCACTTTGTTTATATCTTAAGCATTAATATCACCTAAGACACATCATTGAAGATATAGTATAGATATTTATATCATTTTATCTTTTATACTGCTAAGATAATCTCACACATTTGTTTATTTTTTTGCCCATTAATTTAATTTAGTTAATTTAGTTTTTTAACTAAATTAATTTAGTTAATTTATTAATTAATTAACACGTTAAACGTGTTTTAATCACACTTATTATTGCACCCGGACACTCACCCGTCCATGGCCTCTTCGATCTTCTTCTTCCTGAGCTCAATCAGCTCTGGAGTCTCCATGCCGGCAGGAACGGAGGAGAAGCCGCCCGGAGTGATCAACCCACTGTCAAAACAACCAGAGAGAACACACCTGTAAGCAGTCACGTCTCAAACACACACACACGAGCCAATCAGAGACAAACCGCACCTGTCTGCTGGTGTGAAGAAACCCGTTTCATCCGGCTTCTCCTCGTCGCTCTCCTCCTCCTCCTCTTCCTCAGACGACTCTTCATCAGACGCCTCCAGCTCACCCCACGGGGTATGGTCTACTTCCTCCTCCTCTGCTTTGGCCTTTCAAAAACATCAGACACACCACAACAGAATCAAACGCTGCAGGAATGTGAAGTGTGTTATATAAATAGGAAGCTTGCAATTAGATCTCCTCACACCAAAAACACTGCATTTTTCACCAGTTTAGTAAAAGGCACATATTCAGTACGCGACTCGTAGTTCACTCACATGGAAGTCTATGGCGTTGGTTCCGAACACGTCTCCGTACAGCGGTCTTCCCGTCTCGTCCACAGGAGGTTTACCCCAACCGCCCGCATGATACCCAAACGAACAGCCCTGAAAGACAGAGACAGACCCACCTCATTAGCAAGACCTCACTGCCTTACATGACCACACACAAACAAGCCTTCACTAACGAGGGAATCAAATCATATAATATCGAGTGTCTGACCTCAGGGATGGGGGCGTTGAGGCCGGGGATCTTCAGGTTCGGATAGGAGGGTGGAGGCCCGTATCTCTGCATGGCGATCAGCCACGGCGGAGGAACTTTATGAGAATTCTGTGGAGACAAACATTCAAAGCTAAAATTACACAATTACATGGGGGCCTGAACAGCTCTCCTGTGCTTTCACAGAACAAACACTTGGTTTGTGCAAAGAGGAAATGATTTGTTGAGTAAAGCACTCACAGGTCCGGTGGGCATCCCCAGAGCGATCCGCAGCTCACCGGACAGATCGCCTGGCTTCTTCTCCTTCAGCCGTGTCTCAAACTCCTTCCCCTGACACATAACAACCAGACGACAGTTAACTGGCGCTCCAGGAAGTGTCATCACATCACAAACATCAGGTAGCACAAACGCACCTCATAATACAGGTCCCCGTGTATGGTGAGCTTCGGTTTGATCTGCCATTTGAAGAAGGCGTCGTGCAGCTTCTGGTAGTCGATGTCGATCTTCCCCATCTTGGGCCGGACTTTCTCTCTCATCTTGGTCTTCATGGTTTTGGCGTCTTCCTGCAGGGATACAGAATCAATGTTAGAGTTTAAATTAACCGGATTCACAACATTACAGACGTCACTCAAGCAGGGGTCTCTAATGAAAACGTGAGCGCTCAAGCACAGTAATGCTCACACATCAGAGTCAGCGCTGAAGGCCTCAGGAGACAAACACTGAGCTGCTCCTCACAAGCATTCATTTTATTATTGTCTGCAGACACATTTCTTAAACTGTACTGTTTCAAAATAAAGGAAGAACAATCAGAAATGTATACGCAATTATATCAAAGGGGTCATACAAAAGCAATTTTCCACAAGCTAATATGATTCTTTAGGATCTTAATGGAAAGGTTGTAATATAGATTGCTTTAAAATTTAGTGTAAAAAAAGCTAATTTTACCCTGTCAAAAACAGCTCTTTAGAAATCACTCTGTTCTGTGTACTTCCCCTTAAGACACCAGTTCAGTCTGTGTGACACGCTGCTGTCAATCAACTGTTGTGGGCGTGGCCTCTGTCTGTGTGACATCACACTGACATGCATTTGAGAATGGCTTGATTTCAGAAGGGGCAACTTGTTCTTTTAATTTGATAAAATACTGGTGGATCTTTTTCATTGTAGAGTGGTTGTGTACACACACTCCCAACACACACTTCAGTCCTAACAGCTTGAAAAAGTGCATGTACCCCTTTAAGCCCCAAATATGCATAACTCCAGTCTTCAGTGTCACATGATCCTTCAGAAATTACTCTAATGTGCTGTTTTGCAGCTCAAGAAACATTATTATTAAATGTTAAATACAGTTGTGCTGCTTTCTGTTTTTGTAAAGGATCCAGGGCTGTACCTTCTCCTGCAGGGCTTCTCTCATCTCCTGGATGCCGGTTCTCTTGATGAACTCTGGGAGCTCAAACGGAGGTTTCTCGATACCTCTCTTGCCCTGCAGGTACTTCCTCTTGAAGCACCAGTGACGTGGCACAGGCACAGTGTTCCTGGTGGCCTTCAGGTGAACCAGCAGTTTGGGCTCCTGCGCCGTCACGTCGTGCATCTCCACCACGTCAGGACGCGCCACAAGCTGACAGACAGAGGAGCACAAATATCATGAAGCACGATCATTTAACAGTTCGGAAAAACATTTGAACATGTTGCATTTTTTTGAGATATTTTAAATGACCCTGCTTTTCCTCATTTAATATACATTTTAATGTAACGTAGTATAAGAAAAGGCACATGTGTCACCTGTTTGAGCTCTGCCACCGTCAGCCGGTTCATCCTCCTCAGTTTCTTTTTGGACAACTTGGGCATGTCCTTTTTGATTTCCTGTCAGGAAATGGACGGGGTTAGACAAAAATATCATCAGCAAAACCACTAGATCCGCAAGCGGCCTTCAGCTCACCTCGTCACTGTCATCGCTGTCTCTCTTCTCCAGCTCGAACCCTTTCTTCTTAAACGAAAGGATTTCTGGCTTTTCAGGCTTCTCTGGCTCCTTTTCCTTCTCCTTTTTCACATCATCGGTCAGCTGTGACAGAAAGCCAATGAGCACCACTTCCATCAAAATATCAGAGTTATTTTCAGTCTTTAAAATATCAGTCGGTGAATGAAGCAGGAAGGATGTCAAACTGTGATAGATGGGTATGAATTATGCAGTAGATCAAGGGTTTAAGCAAAAAAACCAAACAAGCGTCCTCCATTATACCGTCTCATCTCAAACTCACTTCTGTTTGGAGTTTAGGTCATTGAAAGTTACAGTACTCCTCTCAAAACATCAAGAAATCTAGCGCTTTCTGACCTTGAATGTCTCAAAGATCCTCTTGAAGATGATATAGTTTGGGTCGTAGATCGCAGGCTCCTCCGTCACATACTCGATCTCCACCTCGGGCTCCTTGTCACGGCTCTCCTCTTTCTTTTTCTCCTCCTCCTGCTGCCTCTTCTTTTTGTTCTTCTTCTTCCGGTTCCTGCGCTTGCGGTTTTTCTGCAGGTAAATGAGGAGAAATTCAGTGAGAGTTTACAAGTTAGTTCAATGAGGCTGATTAAAAAAAAACAACAAAAAAAAAAAACCTACATCTTTTTTAGAAAGACCACTTTCATCGTCTTCATCTGAGCGGGTGGAGGAATTGTTCATATCCATCTCACCCGTGTCTTCATCCCCATCTTCCTCTGTGGATAAAACCAGCAACAGAAGTTATTTCTACGCTGTTTGAATGCAAGAATCTTTCGCTATGACCAGCTACATGAATTTGCTCATTTTTGCTAAAAATAAATACATTAATATATATATATTTTTAGTTTATATACACACACACACATATATAATATATATATATATATATATATATATATAAAATAAGCAAACTAATTATGAGCAGCAGTCATTTTCAGCACGATTTCCTTCATTCTCACACCCACACAAACTGCCTCCGAGGAAACTCAGTGTTTCTCCCACTGATAATTATACTTGTGCTCAAGTGCTCTCAACTCACAAACACGATCATTAGCAACATTAAAGTGGCGTTTAAGCATGAAATAAACCCTGTGGATCGGCAGTCAGCGTGTTGCTCATAATGACCTGCAGGGGCGATGCTGAGCTGCTCCTGCCTCATTTCCTTCAGCTGCAGGATCTTCTCCAGAGCCTGAGGAATCTTCGGCCCGATGCCAACATCTTCACCCTGCCACGACTGAACAAATGCAAGGTCAGTGAAGAGATTGGGTTTATATGTCAAAGAGATCATGCATTGAGGCTCTCAGGGTCTCGCACCTCTCTGGCGTCTTCTCCTGGAGGGGGCGGGACTTTCTGTCGTTGACTGACAGATGGGGGCAGCAGAGAAATACCTGGAGGGGCGGGGCCACTCTGAGGCCCAACTACAGCAGGACAGAAATCCAGTTTAAAGTAAAAAATCTTATCAGTGACGGAATTAAAAACGAATGCCTGAATTCACAGCTTTGAATTGAAGCAGTGCTGTATGAAGGCTGACCTCTGAGAGGTGGGATGGGGGGCAGGAGGTTGGGTCGGGGCCCCAGTTCAGGTCCTCTGGCGCCTGGTGGCACCCCCTGCTGAATTTTAGCAAGTTCCTGCTGCCTCTCATGTTCCAGAAGCACAGCAGCCTGAGAGAGACAGACACAAACATTCACTGTAAGGCCATCGAACTTCATTTAACATCACAGAACACGCATTAAAACATTTACAACAAAGTTGAGTGCATAACAAATAACTCCCAATCGAGTTTCAGCAGCGCCGTTGAAAACAGCAGCATTTCCTCACCCGTTTCTGCTGCTCGAGGAGCTCCTGCTCCTTCATCTTCTCGTCCATCCCACGTGAATCTCCCTGAACACACACACACAGCTGTAAACAACTGCCTAATTGTCAAGCACTGCTTTTTAGTCAAATAAAAAAAGGCTTCTTATAAGCTAAACACATGAGTATTTGCTTAGAAAGATGCACATCTATCTACGCCGCATTGCAGAAACTATGGTTAACGGCTGGACACACAGAGCTGTGTCTCTCTCACCTGTGGTGCTCGGTCGTCGTGCTGCATCATGCCGGGCGGCTCCATGCCCATGTGGATGGGTGGAGGACCGCCCATCATGTTCATGGCCTGCATCATATTCATGCCCGGAGGAAGGGGCATAGAGGGCATCGGGGGCATGGGCGGCAGACCTGGCATCTGAGACACACACACAACACAGGAAATAGAGATGCTTGCCTTCGCAAACAGAAGTAAGTGGCACACAGAGAAAGAGAGAGGGGGAATAAACGAAACATAACAGTACCGTAGTAGTCATGACCTTGTCTTCTCCTTGCATGCTTGGCTTAGTTAAGATCACCCCAGACTGCAGAAGAGATGATGATAAATGTTACGCTCAATAAAAGCAAAAGAAATACATTTAATGAGAGAATCCGCTACCTGTGCGTAAGATTTCAGTCTGTCTATGAGCTCCTCTCTCGGACCTGAAGACAGAAGACAAAAGCAGGCATATCAGTAGAAGCAGCCAAACATGCCTGAAGATGTTTTGTAACTAATACGCACGGTTCATTTGGACATGTTTACATTTCTATTATTTTTATGGCACCCTCAATCATTATATCACAGCCAAGCATTGAATAAAGCTTATTTATTCAGCTTTTAGAATCTCAAGTTGACCAAAACGACGCGGTTTTGTGGTTTTAAGATAAAAACCGCTGGACTGAATGGTTTTAAATGAGTAGAAGTGCTGTGTTTTTATAATAGCTTCAGTGTGGTTGTTTACAAGCGACTTAGCTGATGAGATCTGGATTTAATCACCCTGATACAAGCAAATACAGTTTCCCATTGGATATATTAACAGGTATCCGCGAAGTTTCGAGCAGTGCAGGCCTGAGCAGGCACATAACAGGCTAACCGGCTAACGCTAGCCCGCGGGAGGAAAACTGCGCCAAACTCCGCCACAGAGCTCGCTTATCACCGCCTTCATCTCACCCATGTTAGGTGCTCCAAACTCGGCCAGTTTGGCCTGCAGCTCGCCGTGAGTCCATGTAGCAATGTCTGTATTGGAGTCAGCGCCCGGCGGCCCGTCGCTAGCCATGATGAAGCTCTGCGAAACTAACGCGTTCAGGCGCAAGGGATCACGGGAACGCCACGCACTTCCTCATGGGGCTTGTCGTTCTTTGCGTCGAGCAGCGTGCAAAAGAGCGCGCTTTATTTGTTGGGTTTACATCGTGTTGAGACGAATTATGATCATGTTCAGTGCTTTGCTACGATCTGTATTGTTAAGAGCGCTATATAAATAAAAGCGACTTGACTTGAATCTAAAGGATAGACATTTTCCAATAAATCTGTTCGGTATTGTTAATTTTTTATACACATGTTTTAATATTTGTCTGTAAAGCAGGAGACAATTTCTACCTCAGGCGATATTAAAGCCTTGATAACGGCACATCTTATAATATTGGTTCTGCGTGCTTTTACCTGGTTGTATAAAGTGCCTTCTGAGGCACCTTCTCTTTTTATATTGTAGTTTATATAGGCTTTTCATCCCAGCAAACACATAACGTTCTCATGGTTCCCTATTGGTTATTGAGAAACGTTATAAGAACGTTGTAGGAACGTTCCCTGTGTTTATTTTTAAATAACCTTAAGAGAACCTTCCCAGAACGTACAGATAGGTTTCCAGAACGTTCCCGATAGGTTTACAGATAGGTTTACAGAACGTTCCCGATAGGTTTACAGATAGGTTTACAGAACGTTCCCGATAGGTTT
>JAUMHI010000243.1:406390-417128 GCA_032359435.1 Enteromius unitaeniatus | reverse complement strand
GGTTCACCAATCTGTCCAATTATTTTCAGTTCTTTTTTAAACACTGGGTGCATAGCTGGGACATGTTCACCTAACAAGGGCAAGTTTGGAATTTTCCTGTTTGTTTTTACATGTTCTGATTCCGTTTCAGTGCTTTTAACAGGTTTTCCTGGTGCACTTCCTTTGCCGCCCACAGGAGGGCGCTCCAGGACAACTTTCCGATGTATCTCACTTGTTTCACGGTCTACACTGGATGAACTGTCAGTTTCCTCATCATCATAATTTTTCAAACTGTCAATTTTCTCCTTTATGTCTAATAGTAAAGACAATCCTTCATCTTCAAGTGACACTACCTCCTCTCCTTCCAAATACTGTACGATGCGTCTCCTCAACGCGCGCGGCGGGTGTGTCTCCCCCTCCCCCACGTTTAGTTTAAGCATCTCGCACAGTCTTGTAAGTTGTGGAACGGATAACTCAAGTAGTTTACTCTCAATTTCATCCAGTGTAGCCTCCCAAACAGGCAACATTCTGACTTGTCGCGGAACAGC
The DNA here is from genome assembly GCA_032359435.1 of Enteromius unitaeniatus. Lineage (NCBI taxonomy): Eukaryota > Metazoa > Chordata > Actinopteri > Cypriniformes > Cyprinidae > Enteromius > Enteromius unitaeniatus. The sequence continues at coordinate 416,601 of JAUMHI010000243.1, read as the reverse complement.
CTCACACCACTTACTTTGCAGTCTTGTCCCTCTTCAAGCGTTGTACTCGCCGCTCGATCTTACAATCCCTTTCTCCCGAAATCCGTCACAGACCGGGCGGAAACACCAATTTTATGTTGCCCCCTTAGACAAAGATCAGGACTTCCATTTTGTCTTTTCTGTAGATTTATTTTTGCCCCAGTTTTTTTCTTTTTTTTTCTGTGATAGATTCGGGCAGAACTCTCACAACCTTTTTTCAAAAACACTTTTTCAACATTGTTTTTTTCTTCTCCCCCCCACAGCACCCCCTGCTGTGTAATATATGTTTTCCACATATTATTCTCTTCCTAGAGATGTACAGATGTACATTAACCACAATGAAAAATGTAGGGACAAGGAAAAAAGCAAAAACAATGGATAACCAAACAATGAAAACAATAATGCTTATTTGAGGCCATTACACAAACACTGTGTGTTGATCAATACACAGTTAAAACATGTCAGCTGACTGGATGAAGCAACACCATCACAGGCATGAAGGCAGCTCCACTATAGCTGGGGTTTCTGGAGCCCTGGCCCAGGTTGTACCAGTGGAGCCTGTCTGAAAGTGTCTTATTTGTATGTTCGTTCAATATATTCAAATGTTTGTAGATGTCCAGGTACTGGATAGTCTTCACTGTAACAAACAAATACGCAGTCAAAACTAAATTTATTCAGACACCTTCAACAGGTTATCACAGTTTATTTCCTTTAGAAAATGGAAAAACAATATGACAAGGAGTTAAACTGTCTTGAATGTCTTTTAAGGCTGGCCTCAACCAGTCAGTTGAGATCGCCTAATCTGCGGGATAAACGCGGACTTGGCAACCCAAGCAACCCTTGTTTTATCCAACAAGTGCTGCAGAAGTCATATTTGACTGATCACATGTCGATAATAAGGAGAAATGACTCATAACACCACGCTAGAGTATTTGCTGCAGATTCTGAGCTTACTGACAAATATCTGATTTTGGAAGATGTGCTTTTACACAGAGCGTGTGTGACGGCGAAATCGAAAGTGAAAGTTATACGAAATGCTCCGCATACAGGGAGCGGCTAATGCCCCAACATCATATACAATATATCCGGGGGAAAATCATAAAATATATATGTACGCAGTACAGGACACACCTTCTCATTCAATGCGTTTTCTTTATTTTCATGATCATTTACATTGGTAGATTCTCACTGAAGGCATCAAAACTATGAATGAACATGTGGAGTTATGTACTCAACAAAAAAGGTGAAATAACTGACAACATCTTTTATATTCTAGTTTCTTCAAAATAGCCACCCTTTGCTCTAATTACTGCTTTGCACACTCTTGGTATTCTCTCGATAAGCTTCAAGAGGTAGTCACCTGAAATGATTTTCCAACAGTCTTGAAGGAGTTCCCAAAGGTGTTTAGCACTTGTTGGCCCCTTTGCCTTCACTCTGCGGTCCAGCTCACCCCAAACCGAACCCATCTTGATTGGGTTCAGGTTCGGTGACTGTAGAGGCCAGGTCATCTGCCGTTTTACTCCATCACTCTCCTTCTTGGTCAAATAGCCCTTACACAGCCTGGAGGTGTGTTTGGAGTCATTGTCCTGCTGAAAAATAAATGATCGTCAAACTAGACGCAAACCAGAAGGGATGGCATGTCTCTGCAGGATGCTGTGGTAGCCATGCTGGTTCAGTGTGCCTTCAACTTTGAAATCCCCAACAGTGTCAACAGCAAAAACTCCCACACCATCACCACACCTCCTCCTCCTCCTCCTCCTCCATGCTTCACAGTGCGAACCAGGCATGTTGAATCTATCCGTTCACTTTTTCTGCGTCTCACAAAGACACAGCGGTTGGAACCAAAGATCTCAAATTTGGACTCAGACCAAAGCACAGATTTCTACTCGTCTAATGTCCATTCCTTGAGTTTCTTGGCCCAAACAATTCTCCTCTGCTTGTTGCCTCTCCGTAGCAGTGGTTTCCTGGCAGCTATTTGACCATGAAGGCCTGATTCACGCAGTCTCCTCTTATCAGTTGTTCTAGAGATGGATGTGCTGCTAGAACTCTGTGTGGCATTTATCTGGTCTCTGATCTGAACTGCTGTTAACTTGTGATTTCTGAGGCTGGTGACTGGGATGAACTTGTCTTCAGAAGCAGAGGTTACTCTTGTTCTTCCTTTCCTGGGTCTGTCCTCATGTGTGTCAGTTTCATTGTAGTGCTTGATGGTTTTTGCGACTCCACTTGGGGACACAATTAAAATTTACACAATTAATTTTTTTACAATTTTCCGGACCAGCTGACCTTAATTTCTTAAAGTAATGATGGCCACTCTTTTTTCTTTAGTTAGCTGATTGGTTCTTGCCATAATATGAATTTTAACAGTTGTCCAATAGGGCTGTAGACTGTGTAGTAACCTGACTTCTGCACAACACAACTGATGCTCCCAACATTTTGATAAAGCAAGAAATTCCACTAATTAACCCTGATAAGACACACCTGTGAAGTGAAAATCATTTCAGGTGACTACCTCTTGAAGCTCATGGAGAGAATGCCAAGAGTGTGCAAAGCAGTAATCAGAGAAAAGGGGGACTATTATGAAGAAACTAGAATATAAGAGATGTTTTCAGTTATTTCACCTATTTTTGTTGAGTACATAACTCCACATGAGTTCATTCATAGTTTTGATGACTTCAGTGAGAATCTACCAATGTAAATGATCATGAAAATAAAGAAAACACATTGAATGAGAAGGTGTATCCAAACTTTTTCACCTATACTGTATATATTAGCATATTGTGTGCAAAATTAGTGTGGGAAAATAAAACTAAGTACATTGTGGACGTGCACTTTTTTTGTCACTTGTTGCAGTTCCCTTAAACAGTTCCTGTGTGGTCAGCACATATTTGCAGCATTCTGTACTTTGTCATGTTCTGAGTATTTGAAACATTTTTGTTGATGAAGATGGTTTTATGATTAGCTTTTTTAATGTACCATTACCTAAAGCATAATGACACTAGTATATAGTCAAGACCAAACCAGTACCCCTCAAATTCATCTTAAGGATCCCAAATTAATGCGAAAAAATGTGATTTTCAAACAGTAATAACGAGACATGAGAATAATAAGAAACCAAATAATTATAATGACATGTAATCACTAAAAACTAATTTTATGATGAATCAATACCAACAGCATAAATATTGTTGAAATATAGTATAAATATAGAAATATGCTGAAAAAAAAATTATACTTTTATATGATATTATAACCAAAAGCCAGTTTGATCATTGGCAAATCTGTTGCAGAATCATTTATTCAAGTAAGAAATCAAGAAATCACAATCATGTTCATATTCATATTCAGAAAATCTGAATATCAGTCATCTTGCTCTTGTTATATTGCCAATATATATATATATATATATATATATATATTAAAGAAAAAAAGAAATTAGTTACAGATTATATTTAAAGCAGTAAGTTGTATGTCTAATAACATTAAAGTTGCTAAAAAATAAAACAGATAATGCACTGGTAATTTAGTAATATCCACAGTTGTCGGCTTGACATGTATTAAAAAAAATCCTCTTAGTCTGAGACGAATACAAGATAAAGGTACAAATGATTTCAAAAAAGGTCTTAAGGCAGTACAACATCAGTTACTAATACAATCACATCATTCATCTGTGATGAAAGAACAAACTGCCACCTTTGATCACTCTCAGTCATCTATGCTTGGCGTCTCAGAGTTTGGGTTCAGTGCGTCTCGTAGCGTATCCAGAATCTTCTGAAGCTCCTCTGTAGTGTCTTTTATTTTTGTCACAAATTTCATGGTCTCAGACTTCAGCTCTTCTGCGTGTGAAGGCAGCAGGCCTGTAGTATCGTTGTTTGATGTCTGTTCAGTCGAGCCGATAGTTTGGTTGCTGGTGGATTCCAGCTGACTCGATTTTAAAGCGTAATCACTGCGGAGCTTGTGTATTTCTCTGGAGTCAAGAAACACGAAGAAGACGTCGACAGCTATAAAAAGTGCAGATAAAACCCCTGTCACGGTCTCAGCTGCACGAACTGCTCTTGCAGCCTGAGCTGCGATCTTCCCTGCATTTACCACTTGAGTTAAACGGACAAGCTCCGGGATTCCTCCCAGTCCTCTTCCAAGTCGAGCTCCGACACACATCCCAGGATGTGGATTGGAAAGGGATGCATTTTGTGCTGAAAACTCTTCTAGAGTTTCCACTGCTGTTGAGATGTTTTGGATGGAGCATATAACAGAGGTGATTTTTTCCTGGAACTCTGTTATGATCATTTTAATCTTTTGCCGGTTGGTTTGCTGGTTAACCATGTTTGTTATGTTGCTGGCGCCAGCGGTTATTCCACCAGCTACTGCCGCACCGATTCCCACTCCTGTTACTATCAGAGACGCTCCAAGGGTGAACGGAGCCAGAATGAGTCCCACCACAGATGTGATTCCTCCAGCCAGACCTACTACACCTCCTGTGAGACTGCCGACGGTGGTGTTGAAGTGGACCGTCTCCAATCCTTCTGCCAGCTTTCTCAGTACATCTAGAGTCTCATAAAGCTCAGCGACAGTTTGTGTGCTCTGAAAAAAAATGATCAAATGGTTTAAATCAATGCCAAAATTGTTTTTTTTTCTCTCTCTTTGTCCCTAAAAGTAAAACATAGACCTTAGCAATCTAACTTGCCGTTTTATGAAGATGTTTAATGATGAAAGGCCTCATCAAGATCTCACTGGCGGATGGCCGGTTCCCTGGATCCTTCTGCAGTGTGTCGTTCACCAGCTGACGAAGCTCCTCAGAAAAGGTGTTGGGAAGAGCCTCATAAGAGCAGGCGAGTATCCTCTTAAAAATCTCAACTGTGTTTCTTGCTGTAAACTAAGAAGAATAGCTAGATATTGTTTAGGAGTTAACCATTAATTTTGGAATCTTAAAATAATGGATCAGTGAATACATACAAAAATAAATAAATACATGAAATAAATGCCTATTGGGACATGATGAGACATGATCCATCCATTTACAAAAATATCATTTAGATTATTATACAATTCGTATCTCCCTAAATATGGAATGTATTTTATCCAGATGTCTTCACTAAAGGCAAGCATTTCATTTTCTAAAGAAAACCTTGAAAAAAAAGCTAAAATGATTGCCTGTATTCTTTTTTTTTTATATGATAGACGTTTGATTGATTGTCTCAGTAAGAGTAATAAGACTATATTTGTGTGTGAGAGAATATTGTACAATACTAGACAATGTACTGAATAATTACAAATTTTGCAAAACTTGGCATGTGTAAGTGATTTAAATTCAATTCCAGCAATTTTTTAGTAAAAGGATGAATCTCACCGCACACTTCAGCTGGCACAGCTCATAGATGACACATCCCAACCTCCAAATTTCACTGCAAAAATCATTTTTTTTTTAGTTTGTTGATTTAGGAAATATGTATAGAGTGTGTTAACACTGCAATTTGTCTATTACGTTTTCTCATTATAAGGTATACAACTCAAATCCTCAGGTGCGACATATGCAAGATCTCCAGTTTCTGTTGAGTGTGCATCAGAGGACCTGGAAATACACAGAACATATCATGTTCAACACATGCACTGATGCATTATTTCTTGCTGATGGGTGTGCATTGTTTTGAAGGAAAGATACACGCACTGTTCATTAATCTGTCCAAAATCTCCAAGACGAATGATACCGCATGCTGTGAAAAATAGGCTCTGTCAAAAGAAAATATTTTATAATTTTGAGGCCATTGGGAATGAATGGATTGCAAAAGAGCTAGTAATATCAGACAATAATCAGTCTTTTCATACAGCCTCCAACGTGGCAACATATGATTAAAACAGTTTTGTCCAAGAATAAATGTGCACTGACACTTAAGGCTCTCTATCAACTTATGTAATATGTTTTAATCATGCCTCAGAGTTATAATTAGTGGAGGTCTGACTTTTGTGTCTTTTTCTAGTGGCTTTCAGACACAGTGCCCTGAGTTACTTGTGTACCTTGGGCTGCAGGTTTATATGCAGGATCTGTTTATCATGGAGGTACTTTAACGCCATGCAGATCTTCACAGTCCAGTCCAGAATCTGTACATCCATGAAATGGGAACTTACAAATCAGAAATCTTTGCAATAGTTTTGTAATTAATTTACAGAAGTGTAAACATTGTTTTTTATGATGAGTTGACATTAGTGAAAAAAAAACCAAAAAAACATCCTATGAAATATTTTCTGCATGAAGAGTTTTATTTCCCTTTTGTTTATGCTTTGCAATGCACTTCTTAAAGTGCTGCTTTTCTGACTGAATGATAGCCATGTTACAATTTTCAATATGCTGTGTTATTGGATTTAATAGCAGTTAATTGAACAGTTTATTATCATTATAATAATATTGCAAGATGATGGAATGCATTTTAAAATATCTTTAAAAGTATAAACATGCCGTACCTCATTCTCAGTAAAGGTGTCTGCTGTCTGTCTTTTGTTCTTGATTTTCTGAGTGAGATCTCCAGCCTCACAGTGCTCCAGTACGAGATACAAGCAGTCAGGACCTGGAGCAGATTCATTCATTCAGCATTGCGTTTTTAATCACGGAAGTGATCAAACTACTGAAAGTAAGGAATCGTGAACAAAGCATACTATAACTTTATTAACCAAATATTGAGGTTTCTTTCAACCTGCAATGATTTCCTTGTGATGGACGATGTGTGGATGACTGAGTTGTAGAAGACGGTTTAAATCATTTTCCTGAAACCAAACATACACTTGTGTATCACAATTGCTCTCTTTTTCATCAAAATAAACGTTTAAATATCATTCAGACTATGACCTTCTTACCTGTCCATTGTTGAACTTTTTAATGACAAAATGATCACCGCCTTCATTTTTCACCAGGACCATCTGCTCATCTTCACTCACTAATGTGTATCCTGCATATTTCATAGCTGACTGTGTGTTGCCCATCTTGGAATGTTTCTACAAACAATATTTGACAGTGATTTATAGAGCACAAAAGGAAAAAAACAAACAGTCTCAGGTTAGCTTCATATAAATAACATTAATACACGCAACAGTCTTTGATGAGTGCTGAACAAATAATTCCTTAAAGAAAACCACAGCACACCGAAGAGCCAGACAATGTTAACTGTACAGTGCCCACTCACTTCCTTATGCTTTACACCTGGATTCTCTCTCTCTCTCTGATGAGACTGTCCCCTACAGGTCTGGAAGAGAATTACAAAGACGTGATCTGTTACAATTAGCTTTAAAAAGGAGGAATGTGCGATATGTAATGTGCCGACTCTGTGTAATAAAGGATTGCGTTCTTATTAAATAAATTCAAAGTCATGTCAAACGACTAAAAAGAGTATTCAGCAATGCAAGAAGCTACAATCCTCATTCTTTCCTCTGTATGATATACATCTTAAAACTAGAGGCAGTAACCTTAATCTCACATAACCAGTGGATATATCACCCAAACATCATTTAAAGTTGTGCTAGACAGAATGGTTTCCCCTCGCGGATGTCCGAGCATAATAATCACTTGTTAATATTTCTGCCTATTCGAACTCGGGCAGCCTACAGAAGCACTGTCAGATAAAATGAGAATGTTTTATTGAGGACGTGATTGCGTGTGAATAAGTGTTTAAATCATGCTTCCACGTGAAAATATTCAGTATCTAAAAGGAACAAACACATTCCTTGAGAACTAGCCTCCCGCTCATGTCTGTGAATCTCTTGTGAAAACAATGAGAAACGTATTTCGTGTTGAACAGGTTGTTTTTGAAAGTAATAAGCTGCTGTTTGATTGGTGAATGAAGTGTAAACAATTTTATTTGGGATATAGGCCTATAATTGTACACCAAGATGATGGGCGTAAATCCCGGGGGGGGGACCCTCTTTTATTATTTTATTTGTATATTATGTGTATTTGTACAGCATATCTTTGTTCTATTATTTTTTTAACAACTATAAAATAATGACAATAGTGTGTCACCTTTGGGAGGATTTGTATTAATAATAGGGAAATAAGTTTGGCTGTAATGCTCAAACAACTTTCCAGAGAGTCAGTGATGGGGATTAGAACCTCATTACCAGAACCACAGTCACCAAACACGTTTTCCTCCCAGTAGCACGTGATGGTATGTATTCCTAATGCAATTGTATCGTATATTATCCAAATCATTAACATTTGTGTAGCTACTCACTGGTAATTAAAACCATCCACGCTTCCAATGCTGGTACTATACTGACTTGGTACTACGTGAAGCCGCATATTATCATAGAACTCTTTCAGATCGAACTCTTGCTTCTCTACTCTATCCATCATGTCACACAGATCACTTTCAGAATCACTTCTCATGTTTTAACTTAGAACAAACATCTCTGACATGAATCTTCCAGTTCTCATATGCAGATTTGAACTTCCTTTCCTTTTGAGCCAGTTCTTTCTCTTTTAATTCCTGCATCTTTGGTGTTAAACGTTTATCACAGGAACATTATCTACTTTAATTAGTTTTTAATAAGGCAGAATTAAGCTCTTTCAGTCTTGTGGTACATGACATTCTCTCACCACACCCTCAATAATCTCATTCTCTGATTTATCAGTAATTAAGACTTGTTCTTACAATGAAGATTCGTTTTGCTCAGCTAAGTCACCCTGACATTTTAACTCTTAAATTTGCACTTTGCAATAATACAAATGATGACAATCTTAAATTAAATGACCACGCTTCAGTTAATAAATGCCCTTAACACTGAAAATATTCACCTATTTAAAAAGAATGAAAAATTGCACAACTCCTAAAATCTGTCATTTTGGATATTATTACTCTCACAGTTAATAACCAGTTACTACCTCAAAAGCCTTCTTTGCTCTGTAGTTCTATGGAACTTTATATTATAACAATTTCATTTTAACTTATAAAACCATCCATTATTTACCAAAGATAACATTTAAGCATTACACAGTCTGACCTGTTATTGGATGAATGGATCAAGCCTTTGTAAGAGTTGTAAGTTTGTAAAGTCCTCCACAGAACTGCATCCACACTTCACGCCAGACTCGTAACAATCCACCAAGGAAGGAAGACACTGAGTTGCACGTTGAACTTGCAGCCACCAGCACTATGAGGAACAAGGTAATGGCCATACGACAAAACAGATGTCCACGGACTACAGCAAAACAGCTCTCAAGGTCCCAGAAAAAACGTGTCAAAGTACACGCCGAAGTCAGCCGTCTCTTTAACCACAGGAAGCAGCCAACCCAGAAGCGGTGAAGCCAGAAGACCTTCAACTTAGTCAAACATTGGAAAACAACAAACAAATACCATATCAACAAATTAGAAATCAACACACATACACAAAAATACACATTTAAATCACAAAACTATGAAACAATACACATAACTATTAACAACTGAAACCACAAATACATCCTTCATAACTGACCTATCAGCGCCAGCTACAAGTTGGACTATTGATTAGACAGCTACTGTTTGCGTGTCTTGATGACAGTGGGTTTATGAAAGTGTATCAGGCAGCCATTACAAAGTTTTTGTTTGTTTTCTTTCTCTGTTTGTATACCCAACAATAGTGGGTTCGAGTCCAAGTCTTTGACCAGTGGAGTCTGGTATCTTCACCTATAGCCATTTTTATTTTTGATTTTAAGGCTTGTGTACATACAAATATATGTACATATTTACCATGGTATAAAGCTGTAATAATATTTAGTAAATAAAATAAGAAATTGTTTTTTTTTTCACTGTTTGGGCATGTTTTTCACAAAAAGGGGGAAAAAAACAGTTATTGTTTTATTTCTATGTACATATCTAAATATGTTAGAAACATAAATTTTCTAAAAGCTGCCACCATTTTGAAAACAAAACAGTAATTTATATTCTCAAATGTACAGAAACATCCTACTGGCACTTAATCAGGGGTTCAATTTGGATTTGTTATATGGGGGGCACTGTGGTTTCAGGCTTTTGAAGGATGCAGATTTGTCCTGATCTTGGATCGCTTCGTTCTTCGATGCACATCTCGGACATGGTGTCAAAGCAACAGGTTCGTAAGCTTATATTATATTTATTTCATGTAAACAGGATTTAGGCTGTGCTTCTGGCGGGTTATGACTGGTTAAAAAGGCGAGGTCACATCTGATTGGTTAAAGAGCACGACTGACGTGG
>JAUMHI010000243.1:379128-392232 GCA_032359435.1 Enteromius unitaeniatus | reverse complement strand
CGGGTAGGAACTAATACTCGGGGGATGGTTCCCGCTGCTGTCCTTCGGAGAGGGCCACAGAGGCGCGGTCCGTGACAGAACCCCCCCCCTGCGAGCGGCTCCTGAAGCGAGGGTTGGTTCGACGCCGGGGCCTGCCCCGAGGCCTGGGGGCTGGCTTCTCGGGATGTTCCTGATGGAACCTTGTGGTGAGGGCAGGATCCAGAATATTGTGGGCGTTAACCCATGACCTCTCCTCTGGGCCAAAGCCCTCCCAGTCTACTAAGTACTGGAGGAGACGGCCCCGGCGCCGTGAGTCCAGGATTTCGTTGACCTGGTAGATGTCCTCGTTGTTCTCAATGGGGGGAGGGGCTTCTGGTAAAGCGACCTCATCCTGGTCCCCCTCTCCGTCGGGAGCAGCAGCGGCCTTGAGCAAGGAGACATGAAAAGTTGGAGAGATGCGGTAAGTGGCAGGTAAGTCAAGACGGTAAGATACAGGGGTTATTTGACGAAGAATTTTGAATGGACCCACGTACCTCGGACTTAGTTTCTTGCAGGGGAGGCGGAGACGTAAGTCTCGGGCTGATAACCAGACCCACTGTCCTGGCTCGTAATGGGGATGAGGTCTTCGGTGTCGGTCTGCCTGTTCGGCGACTCTTCGGGTAGCTCGTTGGAGATGGGTATGGGCAACATTCCATGTTTGTTCACTGCGACGGAGCCAGCTATCCACTGTCGGTAAGTCTGAGGGCTCTCCTGACCAGGGGAACAGTGGGGGTTGGAAGCCCAGCACGCACTGGAAGGGGGTTAACTTGGTAGCTGGTTTCCTTAACGAGTTTTGGGCGTATTCGGCCCAGATGAGATAGTTACTCCAGTCCTCCTGGTTGTGGTGACAGTACGTCCGTAGGAAGCGAATGAGCTCCTGGTTCTGGCGTTCAGCCTGGCCGTTGGACTCGGGGTGGTAACCTGACGTCAAGCTTACGTTAATGTTCATTTGTTGACAAAAAGCTCTCCAGACCCGGGAAGTGAATTGGGGCCCGCGGTCAGACACAATGTCTTCAGGGAGACCGTAATAACGGAACACATGTTCAAAGACAGCTTGGGCGTTCTCCCAGGCTGAGGGGATCTTGGGTAGGGGAATGAGACGGCAGGCTTTTGAAAAACGATCGATGACAGTGAGCACCACAGTGTGACGGTTGGATGGAGGCAAGTCGGTCACAAAGTCCAGAGCGATGTGGGACCAGGGCCGCTGGGGAATAGGCAGAGGCTGTAGAAGACCAGCTGGTCGTTGCCTGGAGGCCTTAGTCATTTGGCAGGCGGCGCATCGTTCGATGAATGACCGAACGTCCCGTGTGGTGGAGGCCCACCAGTATTTATTATGGACCAGCTCTAGAGTGGCGAGAATACCAGGGTGGCCTGCGCTGGGGTTGTCATGGATCTGATGGAGCACCTGATCACGGAGGGCTGAGGGCACGTACACCTTGTCGGGGAGGCACTCGGGAGGTGCTGGTTCGGTCTGTTGAGCCTCTAGGATGTCTTGCTCGATGTCCCACCGAACAGGAGCGACGATTACTGAAGGGGGGAGAATAGGTTCAGGTTCTGAGGGTACTCTGGGAAGGTCATGCTGTCGTGAAAGGGCGTCTGCTTTGCAGTTCTTAGACCCGGGCCGGTAGGTTATTGAAAAGTTGAATGGAGTGAAGAAGAGGGACCAGCGGGCTTGCCTGGCATTAAGTCTCTTGGCTGATCGTAAGTATTCCAGATTGCGGTGGTCCGTGAGTACAATGAAAGGATGATGCGCCCCCTCGAGCCAGTGCCTCCACTCCTCCAGAGCGGCCTTCATGGCTAAAAGTTCTCTGTCCCCCACGTCATAGTTTCTTTCAGCTGATGTTAACTTTCTTGAATAGAATGCGCACGGGTAGAGTTTTTCTGGACTTCCCTGACGTTGTGACAGTATGGCGCCTACTCCTGTGCTGGAGGCGTCTACCTCCACGACGAAAGGACGTGCTGGGTCTGGGTGATGCAAGATGGGGGCTGAGGTGAACCGTGACTTGAGTTCCTCGAAGGCCGCCAGGCTCTGAGTGTCCCAGGGTAGACGCTTAGTGGTGCGGGTGGTCATGGCCGTGAGGGGTGCGGCCACTTGACTGAAGCCCCGGATGAAGCGCCGGTAGAAATTAGCAAACCCCAAGAAGCGTTGCAGCTCCTTGAGGTTCTCGGGTCTGGGCCATTGGACCACTGCCTTGACCTTGGTGTCGTCCATGGCGATACCCCCGGCGCTGATGACGTATCCTAAGAAGGTGACTTTGGTGCAGTGGAATTCGCACTTGGAGAGCTTAGCGTACAACTGGTTGTCGATGAGGCGTTGCAAGACTGATCTGACATGGCGGATGTGTGAGGACAGGGTGGTTGAGTACACCAGGATGTCGTCAATATACACTATGACATATTGATGGAGCATGTCTCTGAATAAGTCATTAATGAGTGCTTGAAAAACGGAGGGACTGTTTGAAAGCCCGAACGGCATCACCAGGTATTCGTAGTGCCCTGTGGTCGTTGAGAAGGCCGTCTTCCACTCATCGCCTTCTCTAATTCGTACCAAGTTGTAGGCGCTTCGGAGATCTAGTTTGGTGAAGTACCGGGCTGCTTTTAGCTGTTCTAGGGCAGAGGGCACCAGTGGCAGGGGGTATCGATACTTCACTGTCTGTTCGTTTAGGGCTCTGTAATCAATGCAGGGGCGCAATCCGCCATCTTTCTTTTTGACGAAGAAAAAACCCGCTGAGGCGGGGGACTTGGATGGGCGGATGAACCCCTTAGCCAACTCCTCCTGGATGTATAAGTCCATGCAGGCGGTCTCCGCTTGAGATAAGGGAAAGACGCGTCCTCGGGGTGGTACAGCGCCGGGTAGCAGATCGATGGCGCAATCCGTGGAGCGGTGTGGAGGCAGTTGGGTGGCTTTAACTTTGCTGAAGGCGGTGAGGAGGTCTTGATACTCGTTGGGTAGAGTGGAGGTGCCTGTGTCCTCCTCAGGGGTGAGCTGCAGTCGGTGGATGTGACGGGGAGTGCGGTGCAGGCAGTGATCTTGGCAGTGAGGGGACCATTGAAGAACCTGGTGCTCCTTCCAGGAGATTATGGGGTTGTGCATCTGTAGCCAGGGGAGTCCGAGAATCACTGGGAAGTCAGGTGAGCGGATGAGGAAGAGCTGGAGGTCCTCGGTGTGCAACGTGCTGGCGTGAAGAGTGAGGGGTGCCGTCTGAGTGGTGATCCGGCCCGACCCTATAGGTCTCCCGTCGAGGGCTGCGACAGACACGTTGGGGGTACATGGAAGTACAGGAAACTTATGTTTAGTTACAAAGTCCTCATCAATGAAATTTCCCGCAGCCCCTGAGTCAATAAAGGCTTTAGCACCCACTACTTTCTCCCCGAAAACGATCTCCACCTCCAAAGTCATAGCGTTATTGATGGTTACAGCACTCACCCGGTACATCTTGGGTCGCACAGGTCTAGCGGGGCAGCTGGCTCGCAGGTGTCCGGCCTTGCCGCAGTATAAACACAACCCCTTCTCCAGCCGTCGCTCACGTTCCTCTGCAGAGAGTCTGGCAGCTCCGATCTGCATGGGTTCGGCAGCCGCCGACGCTGGTGTGTACGGGAGTGCTGGGAGTGCGCGTCGTCCTCGGCGTGAGCGCATGAGCTGGTCGGTTTTAATAGCTAGCTCCATGTACTGAGGAAGGCTGAGGTCCTCCCCGCGGCAAGCTAGCTCGGCCTGTAACTCTTCATTCAGACTGCGGCAGTACAGTGACATCAGTGGGTCCTCCGGCCAGCCAGTGCGTGCGGCGAGTGTGCGGAAGGCCATGGTAAACTCGGCGGCGGATGTGGTTCCTTGCTTGAGCGCTAGCAGCTCATCTTTAGCGTTTCGACCGTCTGCGGTATGGTCGAACACCTCCCGGAACTGGCGCAGGAGACTCCGGTAGGTGGGGAAGGCCCCCTGATGTCCTTCCCAGAGAGCGGTGAACCATTCCAGCGGCGATCCGCTGAGAAGGGAACCCAGCAGCGCTATTTTGGCGTCGTCGTCTTGAAATGTCGCCGACTGAGATTTCATATATAGCTCGCACTGGAGCAGGAAGCTTCTACATTTACCAGGAGCGCCGCTGTACTTCTCTGGTAGCGCCACACGGGTTGCTGCATTGCTGGATCCGGTGTCGGCTGTAATAAGCCGCGGGAGTCAGTTGGATCCATTTGCAATATCTTTATTCGTGGTCAGCCAGGCGGAAGTCAAAAACCAGTGTAACAGCGTTATCAGGGGTAATCCAAACACAGAGTCGAGTCACAGGCAAAGGGGTCGAGACAGGCAGCAAGAATCAGAGGGTCGATAAACAGTCCAAGATCAAAACACAAAAAGGCAATAGAAAACACTGGAAAAACGCTCGGAATCGGCCGGTAAACAACACGATACTTCGCGTCTTGCTAACGCCAAAGTCAGTCCTTTTAAAGGCCCCGGAAAGGGGCGTAACGGCGCGAAAGTGCCGAGGTACGTGGGGAAATAAGGTCCGGGTAGGAACTAATACTCGGGGGATGGTTCCCGCTGCTGTCCTTCGGAGAGGGCCACAGAGGCGCGGTCCGTGACAATTACAAAAGTCAAAGTCTTTGATTTATTAATTTATTTTTCAGTATAACTGGGAAAGTTTTTTGATTAACAAATGTATCAGTTTTAAATGATGCATGCATTGATGCATCAGAATAGTTTTTTTTTTTTTTTAAAGCATATTGAAGAAGTCAGGTAGAAAGGAAGGCAACACCACATTGAAGGAATTTAGAAATATGACTAACATACCACATCGTATTTAAGCTGGAGCCAAGAACTCTAAAAAATCTCCAAACTTTGCAGATTCCTTGATTTTTTGCAAATGATTTGACTCTGTGTCTTTGTTGAAAATGTGAAGCGTTGTTTTGTAAGATTGAGAATCAGGGGTCCTTCACTAGTTTGCTCATTATAGCATGTATGCTTGAATTTACAGATAAACTCTGAAGTTCAAACAGCAGAAACAGATGACATCAGGTCCAGTGAAGGAAACCCTCTGGACAATGAAGATGTGTGTTAACATTTCAGTTTAGCACTTGATTGTTTTTAAATGTAAATATACTGTGTGGTGGCAGAAAACTGAGTTGCGTCTGACATTCACAGGATGAAGATGGTCTGCTGGCCTGGTGGAGAACTGTGGAAGGTATTTTTTTGGCTTGTAATCTCAAATATACTTTTGTATTTCAGTTTGCAGAGATAGCTTCTTGTTTTATTTCTCAGGTTGGAGTGAATGGAATGAGTCAAAGCAGTTTAATGAGGAAGATGGAGAACGGTGAGAAAGACTTATTTTTAAATTGCATTTTCCTAAAAGCCAGGTTATCACGATTAATAAAATCTTCCGTATTAGTTGTTTTTTGGCACTTTCATCTAGTGGAAAAAGCTCCGGTGATGTAACCTTGGTTGCCTGAGATAAGGGGGAAGCATCCAACCAAACCACGCTATGAGCAGATACAGGACATCCTGCTCTGCTAGCCCAAGGACCTCTAAGAACAAACTAGTAGCTAAGAACTGTACGGCATTGATGTCCAAGTTGTGGAATCTGACAAATGTGGATGGTGACAATCAACCGGCGGCTCCTAATGTTGGCCTATGAAGCAAACAAAAATCTGCTCTGAGACTACACACTCTAGCCTGTTTAGGTAGTCAGAGGCAACAAGCCATCCTGTGTGTTAGTACCTGTGTTGTTACTACTTTCCTTCAGGTGGTCTGGCCTAATCTCATTCCTCTTTGAAACAGGTGAGAGGTCGTCCAGGGGCCCTCAATCTTGATACAGTGGTGGTGGACTGACAAGAAGCCACCTAAGGAGCGAGGTGTGGGATGGGACGCAGAACCTGTTCAGCATGTCCCTGGTTATGATTAGCCAATCAGATTTATAGTTTTTGTGAAGTTCAGTATTTGATGCTTGTACATCAGTGTCAGTAATCTATCATCAAATATGATTTTAGGCATTATTCATAGGTAAGTTTAGGTTTAAGTGTAGAGATATGGTTAAAACTTAATTTGGAATTAAAATGTTGTTCCAGGCTCAACAAAATATGTTGACCCATAAACACATTGAACTCATCAAAATCAGGATGTGCAGGGTGGGACACAGGCCTTGAGCCCAAAGTGGCCAGAGATCACAGAAGTGACAACATCCATGAAACCCAGCAACCTCTGAAAAAGCTGTGAAAGGACGTGTCCTTTACTTTACGACTTCTTCTTCACTGTACCCAAGAAAGGCAGAGCGTTACATTTGATCTTGGATCTGGGTGTCTTGAACCAAGCCCTTCACTGCTTATTGTTCAACAGGTTGCCACTGAAATGCATCTTCGAGTGCATCTGCCTAGAGGTTTGCAATAATCGATCTGAAGGATGCATATTTTTGTGTCGAGCCTTCCGTGCCCCAGACCATTTCTGCAGTTTGCTTTCGAAGGGTGTGAATATCAGTACAGGGTCCTGCCTTTCGGGCTGTCGCTCTCCCCCTGTGTATTCACAGAAGTTGCAGTGGGGGCTTTTGTTTCCCTCAGAGAGAAAAGTGTTTACAACCACAATGATATTATATCTAATTTATTTAGCACACATGCATATTTAAATGTAAAATTTCACTGTCACCATCCTTCTGTTGCATTGTGAAGCTTCTGTCACTAAAACGTATTCCTTGCATGTAAAAACATGCCTGGCAATAAAGCTCATGCTGATTCAGATCTATCTAAACTATCTCTGCGAATGACTTATCCTAGCAGAGTATAGACATGGATCTGGTCAAACAGACGGCATGCCTCAGTCTGGAACATGAACAGTCTGTGTTGAACTGGTGAATATATTCAAGGGCAAGACAGTGCCCTTGTTCTGGTTAAACAATTTCAGAGGCTCCTGGGGCATATAGCCGACTCTGCTGGTGAGATGGGCGTGGCAGTGCTGCATTTACCAGGTCCAAATTACACTGGCCTGCCATTAAACCTTTACCCCGTGGTCAGACCTTGCATTTCTTGGGGCAGGAGTGCCCCTGGAGTAGGTATTTAGATTTGCTGTGGTACAAAAGGATGCCTCCACCACGACTGAGGTACTACGGACAATGGACTGGCATTGTCAGGGGTGTGAATAGTGTGGACCATTACCTACATCAACGACAAGGTGGTCTGCATTCCCATTTGCATTGCAGTCACCTCTTTTTCTATATTTAACTAAACAGTTTTCCATATGTGTAAGCCCTGGGGAAAAGAGATTGGGATTCTCGATGTGATGTTGAAAGTGACTGACAGATCCCCATTTTGTTGATTCCGCAAAATCTCTGTTCCATCCTTCAAGTAATGAGGGTTACAAACCTAATCAAGACATATTTTAGGTAGCTTTGCAAGTATGTTTCTTGAAGGATCGTTATTGAAGTAGTGTTTTGCTGGTGCAGATGAAAAATTCTGTAACATTTGTGAAAGGTTGTACTAATGTTACCTACACAATTTGTATGTTTGCAGTCCTTTGTACAATCAATCAGAGTGTAAACTAAAATAACTCTGTCTTTATTCTCTCAGAGCAATTGAAGCAGCTGCTAACCGGGTTTTCATGGCTGCCAAGTTATTTGTTCACCTGCTATCTCAGCGCGAACCATCGCTGCAGCAGCGTATCCATGAGCTCTTGGAACTAGCGGACGCCGCCGACAGCTTCCACAAGAAAACAGTGACGGCAAGTGTTGGCGGGGGGGTGGCCAGTGTCGCCGGCAGCATCACCACCATCACTGGCCTGGTTCTGGCGCCCTTCACCTTTGGGACGTCCCTCATTGTGACAGCAGTGGGCATCGGTGTCGCGACTGCTGGCGGCGTGACGTCAGCTTCCGCTAACATCACTGACACGGTTCACTCCAACACGGACAGAAAGAAGGTGGAGAAGATGATCCAAGATTATCAGCAGGAAATTAAAGATATTAAAGAGTGCCTGGACTTCCTACAGGTGTGACACGTTCTATACAAACCAGTCTTTTTTCCAGTCTTTATTACTATTTAATATATGTATGTATATATATATATATATATATATATATATATATATATACTATGTGTGCATCAGCAGCATGTCTTAAACACAGTCTTGTTACAGCAGTAATATATATATATATATATGTATATGTATGTATGTATATATAGTTTCTTGGTTTTGTCTTTTTTATTTGTTTAGTTTAGTTACATATTACAGTATATGTTTCTTTTATTATTATAATTGAATGATGGAGCAGTTAAAATGACATTTAAGAAAATGCTGAGATATTAACTAGTTTGAAAAGATACAATGATTTATTGTACATCATGAATTATTTTTGTTCCAGTTGCTTTGCAATTCTCTGATTGGTGGAGGTTTGTTTGCTGAATCTTAATTCCTTTTTAAATACTAAAAGGTAATGCACTTTTGAATGATTATTAAATGACCATTTTAGAAATAATTTGGACTAATTGGTTTATCAGGTAGCATTTAAAATCAGTTCCCCTATGAAGAAAACAAATGGGATTTTTACTTCGGGGACCATCTGTTTACTCTCTGTTCATGCTAATATCTTGTCGTCTGTCTGTCCTCTGACTGTTTTCGTCACTGTAGGCTGGGATGGAGACTCTGGAGGAGTGGAACTTTGAGCAGTATATGGACAGCATCTCCAAACGGGCTCTGAACCAGAATGTGAAGCATGTGCTGAAGGAGGGTGGCCGGGCTGGGAAAGCACTGCTGGTGAACACAGAGAACCTTATCAACACTGTCCAGGTGCTCAGCGTGGCTGGAGGAGCCGCCAAAGCAGCGCAGGTCATCAGCGTCACCACCGGTGTCATGTCGGGCCTCTTCCTCGCCCTTGATGTCTTCTTCCTTGCCAAGGGCTCGCTGGAGCTGCGCAAGGGTGCCAAAACCGAGTTTGCGGCCAAGATCCGAGAGGTTTGCAAGGAGCTGCAAGATGGACTAATGGAGCTGAAGAGAATCCAACGGCAGCTGCAGAAAACAATAGATGGGGTTGAGATGGAGGAGGTGGAGGTGCAAGGTAATGGTGAGGATGAGGATGAAGGTGATGGAGAAGAGGAGGATGAAGGTGATGGGGAAGAAGAGGATGATAAGGAAGAGGTACATCAAAAAAAAAATACATCCAAATCGAGAAAAGAATCTAGCTAGAGGAATATGCATTGGTGATTATGAAATAATAATAATAACACGCAATAAGTATTTATATTTATATATATTCATATTATAAATACAAAAAACACTTTCTCCTCTTTCACAAAGGTCACATGGTGGTAATATATATGTACTTTCTTTTCTTTCTTTTTTTTATTTACAAAATACAAATGCTTTTATTTTTATTCTTATTCTTATGTTTATTATTATTAAGCAAATGTTAAATAATAAACTTAATTAAGTGTTTATTTATAGCGTATACCATGAACATTAATATTTTGCCAAAGGTAATTAGTCCTTACCTTTGGGTAATTTTAACTAGACTAGCAATAACGTTAAAAAATAACTTTTAACACTTTATTTCAATGTGTTCTTGTTAAATATTTTACATGAACTTACTATCAGCAATAAATTATGCATAATTGCATGTAAGTAACGCTAAGCCAAACATGTAGTTAATTATTATGACTAAGCGCTTACATGTAACTGTACACTGTAACAAGGACACCTTAAAATAAAGTGTGACCTGTATTTCTAATGTTTGCCAAAGATCTGGTGCAGTTCTATTTATAATACTAAGCTAAATAATTGTGCTTATGTCAAATGTTTCTTCTGAATGGCAAGAGATGAGTAGTTATTTCCTCTTTATAATATGAAATGAATAACTTGATTTCTCCTATTGTGATGCATTTTTCATACACTTTAAATTTCCTTCTGAAATAATCAAATTGGTAGAATTCTTATACATTAGAATATTAAATGATCTTATTATTTGCTTGCCTTCTGGTATTATAAGTCTGTACATTTCAGCTCTGTACTGTATACATCATTAAAATAGTGCACAAAGAGCAGAGCCTCATGGTGCCTGTTCCTTTCATCAGAACTGCTCAAACAGATGAGTGTGATTTCTAGATTGTCAATCAATTGTTCTATAGACAGTTGCATTCTTTCTGTCGCCACTAGAGGGTGAACCAACTTCTGACTCGATCACCAGTACTTCTAGTAAAACTTAACCTTGAACATCAAAGTATGCTGTCATTGGATTATGGAAAAAAAAAAGAGAAAATAAATAGTAATAATAATAATAATTGCATGATATGCTTGTAAATTAAATGTAATCATTAATTCAACACGCATAAGGAAATATAATTGAATAAGATGAAGAAGTTACTGACTGGACGGAACCTGTCTTTACATGCACTTTATACAATACAGATTGTTTCAAAACAGCTTCAGATAGTAATAAACAGGATAATAACGGGACTTAGCTTGCAATGGCAATGAATCAGTTGTGGTTCCTGTAAACATGGAGACTGAAACATGGCCTTTTTTTCCAGACACGGTGCCTGTTTAAAAATAGCTTGCATTGAATACTGTGTTAAAACGCATCTTCTGTTGTTCTCTATCCAGCTGTTTTTCAAACACGAGAACGTCTGTCCGAACGACTCAAGACGACTTTATTCATTGTCTTATTTTTTTCTTTGTTTTTGGATTATGTCACTGTTTTCTGTTACTAAGCAAGGAAACTAGGGTGTTCAATTTCCTAGAAATTAGTGTGCATTCCGGTGAGTCGTGAGACAGGCGGGATAATAACACTGTGATGTGGTTTGACCAGCTATACCAGTATTTCCAGCAGTTAAACACTGCTATTGTCTGAAATCATGACACTGGGGCAGAGTCGTACGCAGACTCTTTGGTGTGATGCTAATCATCTAATCGAAAGCATCTCTTTGTTCAGGCATGGTATTGTGTTTGTATTTGTTTTCATTAAAAACACTGACACTATCGATTTAAATGTGTTCTTTTATTGCAAGAATGTTTGTTTTTAATAATAAACTTGGTCAAAGCAGCAACAAGGGAAGATGGCTTTTGGTTTTTTTTTCGTCAACACTATTCTTAAATGAACTTTCTTTTTCTCAGAAAAGAATGCTATTCATTCGGTTGATTGGCTGGCATTGAAATTGCAAAACCAAACATGCTAATTTGAGCGTAGTTTCATTTGTATTTTTTCTTCCTATAGGTGCGGCTGCTTGATGGCAAACTATTTGCGAGTAGACGGTAAAAGCTTTAAGGCATATGTTTTCTGCGTACTTGCAAACAGATGAAAGAATGCATGTGCGACACTTTAATGTGTATGCACATCTTTTTCATGTAAAAGTCCAATATAAAACGTTTTTTCAAAGATAGAAGCATTTACAAACATTTGAGTTGTTAACTTTACCCCAAGCCCGTTGACTTTCATGTCTTACAGGTCAGTGGCTTTGAATGCACTTTCGTCAGGCATGTTCCGGGAATTTTCTGAACAAAATTTGAGACGAGTCGCTAAAGCTGAGTTGCCGTTTACTGGCATTTAGACTAGTTCAGTCACTTTTTTCTTTTCTTTTCTTTTAGTTTTTCCCTTTTTTTTTGGTTTAATGCTTGTAAGCGCAGTTAAACTAAGAAAGCAATGAGTGATCACACATTCAGACCTGCCTGACAAAAGTCTGACTATTTATTTATGTTTTTTCACACTTTATATTAGGTGGCCTACTGTGTTTAAATTAATCATTTTGATACATTGTACTGTTACTTGCATGTGCACTGTAAAGGATTTGCTGTAATTATGCAGCTGGATGCCAGTAAATGTATATTTATCAGATTTATTATTGAATACAGTTTTATTCAAAGATAAATGAACATTCCTTGTCAACCTTTTTCAGTTTTTTTTTTTTCCCTCTGGTATTGGTTCCTGGAAATTATTTGTATGAGGCTATTATTTTATTTATATTTCCTGTAAAGACTTTTTAATGTTTAACAAACTGCTGCCAGTACATAACATAGATTTAAATCTACAGTAAGTTACTGGAATTACATTTATAATTAACTCATCCATTTCACCTTAACCCACCCTTAAACCAACCCATACCACTAAATCCCATACCACCTATCCCTAACCACACCAATATCCCTGCACAATAACAGCAGAAGTGCTGTATAACACAATACATACACTGTACTTCTGTTCTGATGTACATAGTAGTTAAGGCCACCTGATATAAAGCTTTCACACTAAAGAAACTAAATCTTGTCCTTAACTTGGTAACTTGAAGCCTTTTTATATATAATTCATTAATACATTCTTGATGTGGGTTATTATGTATTATATGCACATTTAAAATGATCATGTTTTGCAGATTCTTTGTTGCATTTGAAATGCAGGTGTATAATAATAGTTTGTTCACGAGGTCATAAAGTGCATTTAATGAATGCATTAAAAATGCTTATATAATGTATTATATAAAGTTTTGGGTAGTAACAGATTATATGAAATTCGTATTTTATTGACCACTTGATTACACATTATTCATTAAATTCATTCATCTTAATTCATAATATTTCTTAATTGTTAAATTTGTTTTGTCAGCTGAAAATCTTTCACTAAATATATTGACATTTCCATGTTCACATTGGTAAACGATCGCATGACACGCAGATAAACAAATCAACTATTTTGTCTAAGTGTACAGTTGCATGACAGAAGCTGTTCATTAAATTCAGAAACCTTTATTAAAATCACAAAACATGTCCCTCAGTTTAGGAAACCTGAGTGGAAAATTGGAGTGGAAGTGGCGGAGGAGGGATGCACCAAAGCCAGATGCGGGGAAATGAAAGGTGGGAGAATTTATAGTGAAGGGGAAATTATTTGATTGGGCGCGAACAGAATCAAATAACACATATATAATAACAAAATAATCAAATGTAAAATAACAATATAAATATAAAACAATTGTCCTCACTGTACACATGAAATACAGCTATAAATTAATTAGCAATAAAGTTACAAAAGTTATTAAATCAAGAGCAGTGAGTGATAGCTTGATTATTAGTTGTCTTCTGTGGTTTTATTTTAACAACACTGGCAGACTGCAGCAGGTTTAATAGCCTTCTGTCACATT
>JAUMHI010000243.1:367086-377408 GCA_032359435.1 Enteromius unitaeniatus | reverse complement strand
CTTGGATTGTTCTCTTTGTTTGAGACTAATAAAGCCTGCTCATGGATCCAACTGACTCTGGGGACTTGTCACAGTTAAGTAATGCACTGAAAAAAAAAGAAAAGAAAAAATATTTGATTCTTTCCGAGATCTTGATCAAAGCACGCCATCATCAGTGAAAATGGAGCAGTGTGATGAGCTGAAGTGTACAGGGATATACTCTCTCCCTATATTCTGCATTGTCCAGTCAATCTCCTGATCTCAGCCTGATTGAGCAGCATTACACGAGCTGAAGACTAGAATAAAGACAGATAGACCCACAAACAACAACAACTGAAGTCAGCTTCAGTAAAGGCCTGGTAAAGCATCACAAAGAA
Organism: Enteromius unitaeniatus; assembly: GCA_032359435.1. NCBI lineage: Eukaryota > Metazoa > Chordata > Actinopteri > Cypriniformes > Cyprinidae > Enteromius > Enteromius unitaeniatus. The sequence continues at coordinate 377,052 of JAUMHI010000243.1, read as the reverse complement.
GATTTCAGGAGTTCCACACGCAAGACATCGCCTGCTCGAACCCTGCATGCTCCCCAAAAATGCTTATCAGAGACAGCAGCCAATCATGTGCCCAAAGAAGGCTTGGAAAGGAAGCAGGGAGGATGGGAGTAGAAGAGGGGGTGCTGGGTGGTGGGGAGCCTCTGCTGAGGCGGGAGAGGACTTCGGCTGAAGTGGCGTCCTCAGCTATGAGAAGGTGGCCTCCGCAGGTGAGGGAGAGGAGGGAAGGACCCTGCGGAGTTGGGGATGGGGAGGCCGGATCTTAGCTGAGAAGGGGAGGCTCTGTGGAGGTGGGGAATGCAATGTCAGATATAAGTTACATGGCAGAGATGGATAATGCAGCAAATCTAAGAGCCATTGCAGCGAAACTTCCATACAAATTAAGAGAAAAATGGCGATCAGTGAGGGGTCACTGAAAGGGTCTTGATGAAATGGGAGATGAAATACGAGTCAATAGTGCTGTACCGACTGACAAAAAGGCTGAAGATGATGACAAATTTTCAGTACAAAGATTACAAAATACACATGTCTACAGCCAGAGGAAACCATGTGTCTTTTATAAAGGACCGCAACACAATCTGGAGTCATGCAAAGGACTGAGAAGACGCATATGGAGAATTAAATTAATCTTTATGCCCTATTGTATTCTACAAATGTAAAACTCACTGCATTGCATCTTCTCATCACTGATCACAGAAGCATCTGTGAACTCTACAGTGCTAGACAGCAGGTCAGTGGAAGCCTTGCAGCCTCTGTTGGTACATGCTGAAACTACAGTTTGCCAAGTTTTTTTTTTCCCCCTCAAAATAAATACAGACGTTTGAAAATGCCAGTGAGCTGTGACAAAATAAAATTGTTAAATATTTCACAATATTATAAGATTATAATTAATGGTCAAGTAGCAAGGCTGTCAAATTTGCATTTTCCTGCTGAATCGATCTCATGAACTGTGGCTGCGGGTTTTCAGTAATCCTGTAGGGTTCCTCAGTAGTAGTTATATTAGACATGACAGCAATTTCACATTTGTGCTAGCTTGCTTGTGGTTCCCTGCCCAGAGAGCTCCTTCCTCCAGCCGCACTTTTACCCCTGCATGCGTTAATAAATGTTAATAAATCCAAATTTTTGAGTTGAGCTTTTCTTATCGTGTATTCCTTCCATCCCGTTTTGTTTCATTTCCTACAGTAAATATACCAAAACTAGGAATATGGATAAGAACTTTCTTTGGATAACTTTAAAGGCCTTATTTTTGCCATCCTTAGATTCCAGATTTTCAAATAGTTGTACCGAAGTAAAATATTGTCCTATTTATGAGTGGTTTTGTTGTCACATATTTTAATTTACAGGAAGCGTTTTCAGTAGTGTTTTTATTGCAATTTTATTCAGCTGTTCTGCACAGCACAGGTACAGTAATCAAATGCGGCATGATCACATGGTCCCTGTGAAACTCATCTTCATTTGACCACACATTTACATTAAGATTCCTGAAAGACAGATTCCTAGAAAACAACTTTCAAAGAAGTCTTGTCCTTACTGGCTGTGTCTGGTACACCAGAGTGTTTTTTTTTCTTTTAATGTGCAAATGATCCTCAAAAGACCATCAGGTCATCGCTGTGGGTCTTAACTGAAGGTTTTTTAACATTCAAAATCAACTTCTCAAAACAAAAACATCAATTCTGCTGTAGAAATTTGTTTTGTTTTGCACTTGATTGCGCCAATCATTGGACTATCGTTTACATAAATAGGCTAATGTTCATCTCCTCTATTGATAGTGCAGATACTGATGATGACATGCTGAACAAACACAAGATGTACACCTTTTCCTTAAATTAAATGCAAAGTCAAACATTTCCCTGAAGAATGTAAACACAGTTTCTAAGTACAGAAGATGAATCTCAGGAAGAATCTCAGGATTTGAATAATCACCTCAGATTCATGTATGCACTCATCATTTATCAGCTGATTACAGAGTTGTAATCTTCTTTGCAAAACAAAACATGATGCCAAAGACAAGGGTCACGGCAAATTAATGATCTAATTTCACAGGAAAATCCCCTATGGCAGACACAGGAAAACGTCATAACTCTGAATCATACATGAACCGCTGCTTTTATGGAAAATTATTTAAAAACAAAATGGACTCCCTCCATGTGAAGCTCCTGATTTACATGCTGCCTGAGATCATTCAAATACACACAAAACCACATGTAAATGATCAGCTGATGGAGTGGAAATCAGGATGCATGGTATGTGGGTTCATCTAGAGCTGCTATGGTCAGCATACTGTACGGCTTTAAAGCAAAAGAGATCGACATGACAAACAATTTACAAACATTACTGAAAAAAGGACAAGAGCAACTCTCTACAGCTGTGTTTTCACACTATGGTTTCTTGGTGTTTTGCATAAGTACAAGAATATTAAGAATACTTCATAAATACTTTTTTTTTGTTTTTTTTAAATGGTAAATCAATTGTTCACCAGCAGCCCAACACATTCTGCTGGACTGGCCTGGCAAAGCAATACAAAGGGATATAAAAAAAAAGACACAGAACATAAAAGGAGTCCTCAAAAAGGAGTCCAAGGTGTGCGGATCCATTTGCTGGGAGTTTATTCGGAGTCAGGTTACTGAGGGTGAGGCATGAATCAAAGTCGATGTACACAGGCAAAATATCAAAATGCAGGCAGCTAACATACTGGAGATGATGAGAATATAAAGATCAAACATGGAAATAGCGCTCGGAATTTGAAAACAGATGTAATCACAAAACTTCACAATGGGTATGGCAAACAGACTGGTATTTATACAGGAGATAATGAGGGAGTGATTGTGCATGATGAACAACAGCTGTGAGGGGAGTGGTGCATTCTGGGATATTGAGTATGGTAAATGAAAGAGAGAACAGTGAGAATAGTCCAGACGGGAGTGACCTCTAGCGGAGGTAGACGGCAATGCCGTCCCCGGCACAGGGTTTAATAAATGTTGGAATCAGCTGAAGGCTTCTGTTCATTAATTGTTTATGAGGGTATTTTAATCATCATAATAAATTTCCAAGAAGAACAACAGCTTATTTTTGATAAATGTCACCAGAAGGATTGTAAAATCTGAAATAGCTTCAGTTTCCCATAAAACATGAGAATACAACTGCATATGTTTATTTAAATTAATTGAATTTACTTTTATGAATTGAAATTACACTGGAATGAAAACACACAAGAGAGGTTCCTTCCACATCACATAATTTAACATCCTTGCCAAGCTGACAATGATATAATATTAATAAATAAACAAGCATTTACCAAATTTTTGAATACCCTCTTAATCACAAAAAGATTTTCCATGTATTCATTTTATAGCCTACCTAACGACAATCATTTTTATCATTTAGAACCATGAAAGAAAAGTGTCCCCTCGCACAATACTTCAAACACGATGGTAATGTTGATTCATATTATTTGAGATGATTCCTTTTAGGAACTGATTTTATTTTGAACTAGTATCATGAAACATGTTTGTCTCGTATATAAGTCATTCGGATGGGTGCAGGCAAGCATAAAAGTATAAACTGCATGAAAATGAATCTGAGTGTTCTTTTCTGGGGCCAGGGGAAAAAAATCCTCAATGTCTTCATTTTCATTTGCATTTTGCAAGATTTGTTTTGCAAATCAGACCTTAGAGGTGAAGGAGTGCTAAGAAAAGCAATTCTGCGGTTCTGTGATGTGTGAAATATATTCAGCAAGCTGTCCGGTGAGAGACAAAGGGTGGAGACTCCAGCTGCTAAGAGGAATGAACATAAATATCTGTGTCATATCTGACCATCACATCACTGGCTAATGGTCTATAAACACAAGATGGAGGGACTCGGGCGCTTGGTTTTACTTTTGGGTGAGTACAAATGACACGCACCTGTCTGGTGATGTGCAATTACTAATGCTGTTTACCTAGTCTTTATGCAAAACGCAATCAAACGCAACATAATTTTCCCCGAAAGCAATGGAAATATTTGTTTTTGCAACAGGTTTCTTTTCCATTCAAGGCAGTTCTGAAAACATGGACGGTAAAAAAGTTCTTGTAACTAAGGTGTCATCAGTTAATATTAGTTCACAGCATACTGTAGCTATTTCTTAATAGTAATATTAATAATATTTCTTAATCTGTGCAATTGTTGGTTAATAAAATACAACTGTTCGTTGTTAGTATATATGAACATGTAAGAACATATTCATTAATAATACAAAACAAATTGAATAAATATACAGCATAGTTAAAATGTTACTCATTATTCAATGTCTTAATCACACATGGTTTTAATTTAAACTACTTGAATGATCAGGACAAAAATGCCTCATACAGGACAACACAACACTACAGGCATTTTGTTAACATTGCATGCATTAGTTAATACATTATTTTGACCAATGCACAGCATACAGTGTTTTTAATCTTTGTTATTGTTGGTTAATAAAACTCAACTGTTCATTGTTAGTTGGTGTAATTTGTTTACCCATAACATACAATTTTAAAGGGTTAGTTCACCCAAAAATGAAGATTCTGTCATTAATTACTCAACCTCCAAACCCATAAGACTAAAGATGAGTTCATCTTCAGAACACAGATTAAGATATTTCTGATGATATCAGAGAGCTATCTGACCCTCCATAAACTACAACACAACTGAAATGATCCAGATCCAGAAACATAGTAAAAACATCCGTAAAACAGCCCATGTGACATCAGTGGATCAACTTCAGTTTTTTGACGATAGGAGAGTATTTTTTATTTGCACAAAGAAAACAAAAATAACATCATTTAACTCTAGCATTCTTCTCCTGACTTATGTCTTCTGCCATTTACAGAGTATCACAACATAAGCGTCCTCTAGACGTGAACAGCCGCAGATTACGTTCATGTGTGCTTTCTCTTGCTTAAAATGGCGGAAGACATAATTCAGGGGGGAAAATGATAGAGTTTAATCATGTTATTTTTGTATTCTTCATGAAAAAAAAATTATTAGGCTACTGTAGCGTCGAAAAACTGAAATTGATCCAAAACTGATGTTTTTACAGTAGTATGTTTCTGGATCTGGGATTATTTTATTTGTGTTCCTGTCTAGCTCTCTGATATCATCAAAAATATCATAATGAAGATGAACAAAGGTCTTACAGGTTTGGAACGACATGAGGGTGAGGAATTAATGACATAATTATTGGGTGAACTAACCGTTTAATGTCATAGTGTTGAGGATTGGAATATATTTCAACCTAAGTAAAATGTATTGACTCCTCACACACTGAGTCTTGGCCCGCTGTCTCTTCAAATGTTTTAGAGAATTTTGCATTGAAAGGAACAGCTGTACAGTCGACCACACATTACAGCTGGGGAGCGGCAAACGCCATCGACGGCATCAGATACGCTCCTGGAGCAGCCTCATACTGCTCTATCACATTAAACCAGCTCAACCAGTGGTGGAGGCTGGACCTGCTGAAATATTACTACATTTACAAAGTGATCATCACCAACAGAGCCGACTGCTGCTCAGAGCGCATGACTGGAGTAGAGATCCGCATCGGAAACTCTCTGGAGAACAATGGCAACAACAATCCCAGGTGAAGTTACGAAAACAGTTATGACCGCGTCAGCAGAACCAGATCACCTGAAAGCTTCTCTCTGTCCCTCTGCAGATGTGCTGTCATTACTGCACGTGTTCCACCTGGCGGTACTGTCAGTTTCAACTGCAACGGAATGGGAGGCCGTTATGTAAACATGTACCTGCCTAACATCCAGACGTATCTCACTCTGTGTGAGGTGGAGGTTTATGGAACAGGTCACTCCTGACACCTAATTCTAGACTGCTAAGGTGCAGTCACATTACCCTTCCAAAATTAACCATGGTTTAAGGAACCAGTGTAGTTTTTGGCTCATTTTTTTATTTGTATAAATCACAATTGTACCACAAATTTCATGCTTAAAATGTGGTTAGTACAGCAAAACCATGGCTAATTTATGGTTACCAGTGGGTGTATTGCAGATGGGAAGAAACAAAATGTAAATGCAGAAGTCAAATAGTACATTTGCAGTATAATAATGGTTTATTTTCATAAGGATAGTGAAATCTCAAGTGGAAAAAATGGGCACATTCATTGTCTATTGTATAGATGGGTATATGATATGATGTATATAGACCACCTATCATATCCCCAAACCAATAAAACAAACATAAACTCCAAACTACCCATTTTACAGTGAATATAAAAATAACATCAATGCAATTGACTAAAAATGAACAGCAAAATGAACAACCATATAGCATTAAATCTACTCTAGTAACTACTTCTTGAAAATATGTAAAGAAACACATGGTAGAAAGATAAGTGCAATCACAATAATTTATTGCAAACAGTATCAAATGCAAGTCCTCTCTGGTAGAAAACAGGTTTGCAGGTCCTGATCCACACTTTTTCTTCTTGTTGCTCATTGGTCATTCACTCTGTAACAGCGCACATTTTTCATTTAAACACACTGCATATCGTAGTCCGTGTCGAAGCATGCATCGATGCCGTAAAGCTTCTTGAAGAAGCAGCAATTGTTAAACTTGTAACGCGAGAGTCAGTAGTTTAAAGTCTATAAGAATGCAAGAAGATTCTGAAGATTTATATTACAGCCGATAAATAAAACTCATTGCATGCATTTTTTCTTAACATTATGTATTTTTCGAAATGAGCTGGCAGTAGAAATCACACTGAAGAAATGTTATAATTTCATATTAAGTAAATGTGTAAACCTAATTAATTAATACTACTGAAAACATAATGCCATTTTATTTTTTACAACAAAAAAAGTTAATTCTGCGATTTCGTACATTAATTTGTAAGTCTGCTCATATGGAAAGAATTGGGTTTTAGGTGTCATCAATACATCAGTATTGTATGTTTGCATGCTGTAAATATACCAGTATTGTATGTTTTAGTGCCTGTAAAAAAAATAAGTAAAAGTATTTTTGTACAGTAGAACCACATTTTACATAAAATACATAAAGTCTACGGTCATGGGACACTTTGCTTTATCAGACAAGATAGAATATGCACTGGTTGTGTTTCTTTCTGTAGCTAGCTAAGTTATTATGTTAAAATGGCCATACATTCTGGATTTGAAAGCATCAAATCAGACTACTAGATGTGGATGGGCTCACTGTGTTGTTTCTGTTTGACGTGCTTGTTTTGTGTTGTCTAGAGTATAGGACAAAAGTGTTTCTGAGGATGAAATTAACCTCCAGTGCTGACACAGCTGCAGCGAACAACACATTTCTAAATCAGGTAAAGGAATGAATAAAGGATAATAGAATTAAAATGTTATGGACAAAATCTGGAAAGACAAACATCAAAAGAAAAATCCTGTTGCACTTTTATAGGATTCAATGACCAGTCATCTTTATATTAATTTATCAGCTTTATTCCAAACTTACACAAGGAAAACACGAAAAGTCACATTTCGATGTGACTAGTACTCTAAAGACCATTCAAATGTATAAGCTAACGCTGTTTGGTGCTGTTTCTGGTCTGGCTGCACTAAACGAGTCTTGCTGTAATATCTGTGGCTGTGTTTTAGCTGCGGTCTTCTCTGGGGTTGAGTTCGGTCTCTGATGCTAAACTGTCCTGGTCGAGACCCCCGCACCAAGAAGCTACACACAAGGAGCAAAAACCAACTATGTAAGTACATGCACATCCTGATTTTGCCAAGTACAATGTGTCCCTAGGTCAACATATTTTGTTGACCCTAGAACAACTTTTTAATCCAAACATTTAGTCTTGACCATATCTCTACACCTAAACCTACCCTTACCCATGAGTAACGCATACAATAAGAGGAAATGATAGATGACTGACATTAATGTACAAGCACTAAACACTGATTGTAAGCCCAAACTTCACATCAAATCTGATTGGTTAATCACACAAAAATGTTGACCCAGGGACATCTTGCACTTGGCAAAATCTGGTTAGTGGTAAGTGCATATTCTTCATATGTCAGAACAGAACAGGTTTATTTTTCACACTATGTATTGTGATGAGTATGATTATTTTGATATTTATGTTTTATTTTTCAGGACTTGTGCTGGCAAACATTAATCTGGACCACAGACTGAATCCAAAGACATTCAATTATTATTTATTTTCATAATACATTGCTAAGATTTTCATTACCTTGTTCTACATTCATAAAACCTTTTGAAACATTTATACATTAAAATGCACAGTATATTATATTACATTTCTATTTAACCTGTGAACACACAATCATTTCATCAATATAGCTTATATTTTCGGTATGTTTATCGGTATGACGATTCAGATTATTCTCATGCACCAATAAACACTGACAATATATGTTTTATTTTAAATTTGTGTCAGTTCATTTATTATAATGCAATGTTTATTAAAGAAATACGATACATCAAACCCTGTTAAAGTGTGGCTGAGTTATTTGATATTTGAGCATAACTGAAATATAACAGCGATAGTCTGATTGTCTTGACAGCATAGTTATGCATGCTGCATCAAATTTATGATGAATGTATAATAATAATAATAAAAAAATAAAATAATGATGGCGGTTACTCCCCAAAAAGGCTTAAGAAATCTGCTTCAGCAGGGATCTAGAAATGAAAATCACAGTGGTTAAGATGTTCCTTATCATTAAACACAAGATTCACAGTTTTTCCCCGACTTTAAGGAACAGACTCACCATTTTCATGTTGATTATTCATCACCTTTTTTTCAGGGGTTTGAGACCAGCTCAGCGTCACATTAGTGATTCCTCTCACAGCCAGAGCAGACTTCAGCTGCAGTAAACCAGTGATTGGTATTATGTGATGAATTAATACGAGATAAAAAACAAACGTGTTGTTCTCACCTCTTCCAGCACATTGTCTGTTACTGTCAGGTCACTCAGATTAGTGGTGGAGTTAAACTCTATCTTCATAAATGACTGCCTAGAAATATCTAGGAAACACATTAATTCAATCACAGAAATGATTTATGATCTTGAGTCTTGAACACTCACATAAAAAATCATTGAAAACAGAAGAAAAATAAATAATAATATTTGATCACCTGACTCGTACACTTCCACCTCACACACTAAAAGGGCCTTTAAGAATCTACGAATGAGGACGTATCGTCCCTCCCGATCAGAGCAAGAATAGGTGACGCTGTTGGCTGCTGAATCACTGGAGATCACAGCACAGCTGCAATATTACACACAAGCAGTGTTTTATTTGCACTTAGTCGTGGTGTAAAGGATATTTCCAAACGTGATCGAGCATTAATCTTTAGCGGATATTCACTGGTAATTCACAGATAACATCATGTTCTAAACATAACTTCTATAGGCTAAAGTCAGAGTGAACAGCTGTTCATATTGTGAATTGAAACACAAATATATTCCCAGTATTTTATTCCATTGCCAATGAGAAACCAATTATTGGAGTTATGCAAATATATAAATCACAGCTGATTCCCATCCAGTAACCAAACTGAGCTGTTGAGGTTTTTCCAAACACATGATCATGTGTCCTAAAAGACAACTCTTTGGGCTGATCTTGTGTGGAAAAAAAACAATATAGAGCAACACAAAGAAAGAAAGAAAGAAAGAAAGAAATGCCTACATGAGGGAGATGAGTACCAGGACAATTGAGAGGAGTGGTACAGTAGAGGGAGAGGAGTTTGAATGTGTGGTGGTGCTCAAAGAAGGAGCAGAGCTAGAGTAACTGATCAAATAAGAGCTACTAGCATTGACCATGTCATAAACCACGGGCTATCATACAGAGAGGCGGGTGAACGAGTACAGCCAAATCTCAGCCGGGACACAGTGGCATCCATTGGCCGTATTTTTAGAGAAACCAACAGGTATATTGCTTCTCCTACAGCAAAGTGTAAATAATTTTACCCTTTAC
>JAUMHI010000243.1:354381-366986 GCA_032359435.1 Enteromius unitaeniatus | reverse complement strand
TCACACACACACACTCTCACTCACACACACACTCTCTCACACACACTCTCTCACACACACACTCTCTCACACACACTCTCTCACACACACACACACACTCTCATACTCTCACACACTCACACTCTCTCACACACTCTCACTCACACACTCTCACTCTCATACTCTCACACACTCACTCTCTCTCTCACACACACTCTCTCACACACACTCTCACTCTCATACTCTCACACACACTCTCACTCTCATACTCTCACACACTCACACTCTCTCACACACACTCTCACTCACACACACACTCTCATACTCTCACACACACTCTCTCACACACACTCTCACTCACACACACACTCTCATACTCACACACTCACACTCTCTCTCACACACACTCTCTCTCTCACACACTCTCTCTCTCTCACACACACTCTCTCACACACACTCTCACTCACACACACACTCTCATACTCTCACACACACACACACACTCACACACACTCACACAGCAGAAACATCCTCTATGCAGGTACAAAAACACAGACACTTCAAGCTACTCAAAGCCGGAGTTTGTGTGAAATATTTCAGATTGTGATCCATAACCCAAGCATGGGTTTCTGTCCTTACATAAAACCCGTTTCTGCTGTGAACACACACCTGGTAAAATAACCATCTGTTGATATCCAGTTATATTATTGAGATCTCTTTAAATATTCCTTTTTCCCATCCTAAACCTTTTTCTTTTCTTTTAAATCCTGGGATTCCCGCTGCTTTCCTGATCAGTCTGTGCATGTGAAGCAGCGGTTAACTTTCGGGCTGTTCCCGCTGAGAGTTCAGGGTCCTCACACACACACACACCTCGGTCTCATCCGTGTTTCTACGTGACGGTGGTTGAGCTCTGTCCTCTGATGGCGCACCAGGCCATGAACACGTCCCTGCAGAGAACAGACCAGACATCAGTAACAGCACAAACACAGGTGTGCCAAGCACTGAAAACACACACATTACACACATCTGGACATGAGTGTGTGTGTGTACCTGCAGTGCGTGGCCACACACTCGTTGCTGCAGTACTCTCGGTCCCAGTCTTTGCTCTCTATGGGGGGGTTGTTGCAGCCGGCGCGGACACACACACTGGGAGCATCCGTGGGCGGAGCATCTGGAGCCGGGGACACGTTCACCTCCACCTCCATCTGATGAGGACACACACACATCATTATACAATAAAAGCTCATCTTTTTTTTTTTGTAAAGTTTTGCCTTCCTGTAACGGGATCTTCACACTCACCCCTTCTTCAGCGACCTCCTCGGTTGCCGACGGCGACAGGTCAGTTACCATGGCAGCGGGCGGCAGCACCTCGGCGACATGCGGCTCTGCGGCGGTTACGATGATTGGTGCGCTGGCGTCACTCTGCACGACTGGGACGATCTTGATCTGCAGCGGTGGGGGCGGCGTTGTTGTTGCCGTGGCAATCACGTGTGGTTTGGCCAGCAGCGGGGGCGGAGCCGGGGAGTGCAGCATCTGCTGCAGGCGGGGGGGAGGGGGCGTGTTCTGCATCTGCTGCAGTGGCGGGGGTTGCCGCGGCGACTGCAGCTGCGGCTTGGAGATGAGGATCTTGTTGACGGGGGGCGGGGCCAGGGGCGGGGCCTGGGGTTTGTGCGCGCCGGTGCGTGAGCGTGTGGTCACCTGCGGCAGGTCCAGGATGATGTTGGAGGTGCAGATGTTGGTGATGGTGTTGTTGTCGGGGGCGTGCAGCGGGATGCGGGTGGAGCGCGGGGGTGTGACGGGTGGAGCTGGTTCAGGAGGAGACACTGGAGCGTCTAACACTTCAATCGTCGGCTGCTGAAGGGAAACAACAGCTCGCTTAAACAGTACACACAAGCTGGGCTACACACTCCATGTTTTCTGCCGGTGAGGCACACACTGACACTCGTAACCAAGGTTGCCAAACGTCCAGCGACTCTCAAAATCTTCTGTTTGGAAAGTTTACGGGAACTTTTCCAGCCCTTGGCAGCCTTACTCATAACAAGACTCTCAGACTCATTTAGTATTTCGCAATTAGAAAATCACCGTTATAAAATAAATCATGGTTTCGTGGTTTTGTTCTGCTGTGTTCAGATTTGACTCTTCAAGACTGTATAAATATGCTTTTATATCCTGTATTATTGACCATGACTGTCGTGTGAAGCTCACCTGCGACAGCTGACTGGCTTTATAAGCTGCCAGGGCTTTCAGATACTCCTTCTTGGCAGCTTCTGTCTTCCTCTTGTACACCTGAGAAAGAAAAACTCTTTGATCAGTCAAAAAATTAAGGTATTCAATGGGTACTCAAACATATATAACACACATGCGTTCACTCGGCCTGTACCTGTTTCTGTTCCTCTCCCAGACTGTCCCACATGGAGGCCACGATCTTGGACACTTCTCCAAAGGTGGCGTTGGGGTTCTGGCCCTTGATGGCGGCCTGCGTGTCTCTGAAGAAGAGGGCGTACGCAGACACGGGCTTCTGCGGCTCGTTTGGGTCCTTCTTCTTCTTGCCCTTCTTTCCCCCGACTCCTTTCCGCACCGGAGCAGCAGAGGACGCTGGGATGGAATGCTCCGACAGAGACGGGGAGAGGGAGATGACGGACAGAGACACCGGAGAGTCCACCAGAACACTCTTCTGACCAGAGAGAGACCACAGACGGGCAGAGATCAGGCCACTCGCACAACATTATTTTTTAAGAAAGTTTCCCCAATATGTCGTCTTAAGATCATACTGAAGACAAAAATGTAAGAATACTTTGAATTCCTGAAATTAATTTTCCTAATCATTGTATATAATCTCTTGAAGTTATGCTAGCTTCTTTAAAGAAGGTTTTCCAGAAAGCGTGTGAAGCTGGATTCCTGAGGAGATAAAGACGTGCTGTGACAGACAGAAATAAACCCGGCAGCGCACCCGTCTGAAGTCGTCCACGTCGTCGTCCTGCAGAGAATCGGACGGTGATCCGGGGGCCGACAGAGGCTGGTCAGGTGACTGTGGGCGGGGCAGGATGGTGCCACCCCCCAGACTGAGGCCCAGCTGAGCGCTGAGCTCTGATTGGTCGATGGTGGTCAGCTGGTTGTGTCCCAGCAGGCCGTGGTTCATGTCACTCAGAGGAACGTCAATGGTCATCGGAGAAGAGCTACTAAACTGAGAGCCCATGGGATGACCAAGATCCTGCAGAGAGAGAGAGAGATGGACAGAGAAAGATTTGCTTTAACATCATCACAGTGTCTCCAGAACATGGCGCCCGCAGCAACACAATAATAGCTCCGCCTTCGTTCTTTGTGGAAGCATTTGGGTGGTGTTTGTAATAAATCACCCCACTCTGTGACGGAGAAAAGTGGAGGCGTGTTTAAACGAGTCGTTTTAGGAGGTGTGGACAAGTCATAACTTTAATAAAGAATATCTATGTTTGCAGCTTCAGGATCTTATCTCTGCTCTAACAGCTCTTAACACTCCACAGAGAAAGAAACACTTCAAATCACATCATATGTCCCAAACTACACAGAATTAAACTACACTATATAAAAATACATTGTGTATTCACAGTATGTACATAGCCTTAATATGCATTTTAAAGTGCCCTTATTATGCTTTTTCAAACATGATCGTTCATGCAGCTGTATGTGAACATAAACTATCTGCAAAGTTGTGGTGCCTGAGAGTGCACGATAAATAAAGTTATTGTCTATCAAAAAAAAAGAGTCGGCTCACATTCACCTAAACGAGTCATCAGCAATTCTAATCTTTCTGTTCCGGATCCTATTTTTGGAGAAAACTAAAGTGTTTTGACAATGTTATTGAGTTAAAAACACAGGTGTGTGTCTCACCATGCTCAGCGCTGACCCCAGCATGGCTCCTCCGCTCTGCTGGCTCATCAGACTCAGGTGCTCCAGACTCTGAGCCGGTGCGTTGACGAAGGTGGAAGCGAATGACGGGTCATTTCCTCCCACCACAGCGTTCCCAGGAACCCCAGCCGGCCCTCCGTCACCCAGCTCTCCGAAATCAGACACCACATCCGAGACGCCCAGCGCCGAGTCCGGGTCCAGGTCCAGATCCTCATCACCCAGACTCGGAGTGTGAAACGTCTGCAGAGACACCAAACACCAAACACTCAGACCAGCAGGGACACATCAAACAGGAAATACATTTAGCATGTCACAAAAGAGTTCTATTTCAAGTAAACAGGTCTCTTTATCCGTCCATCCTGAAAAACTTAATTCAGGACCATTTCCACAAAAGAAAATCCCGTCTTCGATATTGATAATAATCAGAAATGTTTCTTGAGCAGTAAATAAATCATATCAGAATGATTTCTGCATAGATGCTCTGGATCCTGGTCATTTTAATGCACTCTTTCAGGTCACAAAGGCCCTTTCAGAACCAAAGATAACTTGGGACAGAGATTAGCTCTATTAGTGAAACCTGTAGATTCTAGCAGTCCTTGCTGCATCTTGTGCTCGAACACATTTCTGTGTCTGTAACTGAAGCAGCATTCAAGATATCTTCATACTCTTTAAAAACTCAGTGTGGCTCTTTTTCAAGCCTTGCAACCTAAACAACACTCACACTTGCTTCTGTCGAGAGACTAACAACCCCTAACTCAGATTCCCAGTGAAATGCAATGATTCACCTGCTTGTTCTCAGAGAAGATCATTAATCTCAGACACATCCTCTAGTTATGCAGAGGTCACACAGATTCACAATTTCAAAAAGAAGTCACTCTGTCTGTTTTTAAAGCAACTGACAACAAAACTTTGGTAGAAACAGTACACCTTAAATCCTCAACCTGTAACCTTCACACACTTCCCACATCTTTTTTTCAAAAGTGTGTTTGACTGTTTAGAAGCAGATCTCTTAGAAGTGGTGAACACCTCACTTCTCTCTGGGACTTTTCCAAACTCCAGTTGTTAAGCCCCTTCTGAAAAAAAACACCATATCAACTATAGACCAATATCTAATCTTCCTTTTATAGATAAGATCATTGAAAAGGTCGTTTTTAATCAGTTGAACAACTACTTAAATCTAATGGATATTCGCCTAATTTCTGATTCTGGTAAAATATCAGTGCTGGTGCTACTAGATCTGCTGCGTCTGACGCTGGACCATAACATACTCCTGGAGACTGGAAGACTGGGTAGGGCTTTCTGGGATGGCTCTCAGCTGGTTCAGGTCTTACTTATAAGGGAGAGGTTATCACGTGAGTACAGGAGAGCATAAGTCCAAGTGGATGTCCATGACATGCGGAGTCCCTCAAGGCTCAATCCTTGCGCTGCTCTTGTTCAGCCTGTAAATGCTCCCACTAAGTCAAATAATGAGAAAGAACCAAATTGCCTATCACAGCTATGCTGATGATACCCAGATTTATCTAGCCTTATTGCCAAGTGACTACAGCCCCATTCATTCCCTCTGCCAATGCACTGATGAAATGAACATTTAGATGTGCCAAAACTTCCTTCAGTTAAACAAGGAGAAAACTGAAGTCATTGCTTTCGGAAGCAAAGAGGAAGTTCTTAGGGTGAATGCATACCTTGACTCTAGGGGTCAAACCCTGAAAAAACGTCAGATCTTAGCTTCAGTGGTCATGTCAAAGCAGTAACTAAACCAGCGTACTATCATCTCAAAAACAGTGCAAGAATTAGATGTTTTGTTTCCAGTCAAGACTTGGAGAAGCTTGTTCATGTCTTTATCAGCAGCAGGGTGGATTATTGTAACGGTCTCCTCACTCCTTCCCAAGAAGACCATTAGACAGCTGCAGCTCGTCCAGAACGCTGACCAGAACCAGAAGATCTCAGCACATCTCACCAGTCCTCAGCTCCCTACACTGGCTTCCAGTTATACATAGAACTGATTTAAAGTACTTTTACTGGTTTATAAATCACTCAATGGACTAAAATACACTGCAGATATGCTCACTGAATATAAACCAGCACTCAGATCATTAGGATCGAATCAGTTAGAAATACCAAGGGTTCACACTAAACCAGCTTCCAGAAGAGATCAAATGCTCCAAAACAGTAGATCCGGGTAAATCTAGACTGAAAACTCATCTGTTTTTGAAACCGATCGCTTTCTGTTTACTTAAAATCACTTTAATCAATCAAGGCATTCGTGATCATTGTTTTTATGATCGTTCTACTTTCTTCTTGCTCTTGTGATTATTCTGCTCTTATGTACAGCACTGTGTGTGAAGTGTGCTATTTACTGCCTTGCCTAGTAAAAGTGTCAAATGTGGGTCACTTCACATTGGGCTGATGTTTATTATAAAGCGAGTACGGAGCTTCTGAGCCCAGTCAGTGTTTCTGGGTCTCTGGGGTCCTGACCTCGGCGGGGAAGCTGGAGGACAAGCGCGCTTCTGAGGAGCTCAGGAAGTGATGCGGCTCGCCGCTGATGGCCAGGTAGCGGTCACTTCCTCCCGGGAACTGAGGACCACACAAACACACACAGTGAGCTGCTGGAGAGCTTCACTAAAACCAGTCTGAGAGACAATGAACAGCACAGCACACACACATCTAAACACCCACGGGTCACTACCGAGCTTTTTGAGGTTCACTACAAGAATAACAGCACGGTTTTACCTCAAAAACCTCTTTCTGAACACCTGATAGCTCTGCGGCGACGCGAGGTTACCTTCGGAACAGCGTCAAATCCGTTAAACGCCCGTGGGTCCAAGAACTCCGGGTCACCGGGCCGCCCGGTTCCGTCCGACAGATCCGAGTAAAAATGCAGGTCCATGGCATCACAGACCGACACCGGGAGCGTCGAACCCGCGGAGCGTCGAACCCGCGGAGCGTCAAACCCGCGGAGCGTCAAACCGACCGATCTGTCAGAAGGCGAACGCGTGACGTCACGAAGGCCATGTATTCTCGCGGATCGCGGATTCGAGACGCGACCACTACAACGCGCGGGGGTCGCGTCCAGTAGGGAACTTTATACGACCTGTTTTTACAAGCAACGGGATTGAAACACCGTAAATATACAGAGATGAACTGAACAGACCGAGAGCGCTGTTATTCCCAGAGTAATTTCAGGAATAATACCCCCCGCGCTCAGGAGGTAATGGTACGGCCCGTGGCCTGACGGAGAGTGTAAACATAATCCGGGTATTCCTACAACACTTTACATTCGCGTGATTAACGTGTGTTATATGTTCACACTCACAGCAGAGAGAGAGTGTGTGTGTGTGTGTGTGTGGAGAGGAGTCGTGTTCAGAACGGAAGCGGGTTTAACTCGGAGCTGACGGAGTTCGGGGTTTGGGTTCCTCCAGCGGCTGTGTTCTTACCTCCATGCTCCACACGCGTCCTCCTCTGAGTGTGTGTCCGACCAGAGCCGCTCTCACGGGGGACACGAGCGCTGAGCGCGCAGCATAGTCTTCCGGGTTGGAGATGAGCGGATGTGGTGCTGCAAGCCCCGCCCCTCACACGGTCACCAGGGCAACCGGTATCCCATAAATCCGCTTAGTTATTATTATGAATATTCGCTTTTTAAACATGTTTTCTATCTTCAGTCAGTGCATGCTCTACATTTAACTGATGCTCATTCTTTCTGCGGGTGTTTTTGTTTCATGTTATTCTGATCTGGATCTGTTCTGTTTTTCATAATAAAAGGCCTGGTGTTGTGAAGTTGTGTTTTTTGTAAGACATATAAATCATGAACAGTAACCACAAACGCTTTAAAAAGGCAACACATTTGATTTCATGATTTAATATCACTTAAGTGTGACAAACACAAAAAGTTCTAAACTTAAACCATAAAAACGTGACAAAATCAACTTTAATAAAGAAAATACATAGGATATTTTTTATATATAAAATAAAAATATAGAAATTAATAAAATTGGAATACGTGTACTAAAAAAACAAAACTGGGATAAAAATCACAAAAACTATATACATTAAAAAAAAATTAATTATCCACAGAAAATATTAAAATAAAAAATATATTATCTCAGTGATACTGAAATAATGTGACAAGATTTTACTCGTATATATGATTTAAGCACGTTTTTGCAATTATAATGAACTCCCAGAAAAACACAAGGTTTGCATGTTTAAAAGAGATGCATTACTGTCATTTTATTTTTCCAGGTGATAAAAATAGCAGACAACACTTCAGATTTCAAAAATGGCAAGAAAACAAACTCCCAATCCCTGCACAGAAAGATACAAGCATAAAAGATAGCAGAAAACAATCATAAAAGAGCTCTGTTAACAGCTGAATGAAGACTGGCGCACAAATAAAGCAGAAACGGACATTTACATCCAGATCACAGACGCAGAGCTGATCGACGTATTGCTGCCATGAAGATTCATTCAGATCCTCACACACGCTCCTGATTCTCCTCGAGGAGCGAGGCCTTCCCAAACAGAGGAATGCATGCTCACAGCACCAAATTAAAACAATTAAAAACGTATTTTATCTTAAAAAAGAACTGCATGATGTAAACGCTGAACATGAACGACAAACAAACCTTTCTGACTTTATATTTTACTCTCCTTTTTTGTCAAAGTTGAGAATAATGTTTGCAATTCCTCTAAACTTGGTTTTGATGTAAACTTAAGATTTTGGTAAAAACTTTTCATGGAATGAAATGTATAACTATATAACTCTTTACATCCTACAGTAATGAAGGTTTGCTTCCATCCTGAAATAAAAAGTAAAAAAAGAAGTGTTGAATGTCTCTGGAGGAGTCTGCAGTGAGTGTGTGTCCTGTAATCATCATAAAATGATGAGTTATGAACTCAATTCTGAAAAGAACAAACTAGACTTTTTTTAATCTGACTTTTCTCTCAGAATCACGAGGAAAACCGTTCAAAGCGTGACATTAAGAAGAGCGTCTGTGAAGGATACAGGAGATGATCGTTTCTGGATGAAATATTCCTTCACTTCCTGTTCGAGACACTTTCTTCAGCACACACACACACACACACACACTAGGTCCAGTGTGAATGGCTGTAGCCCTGAGTCAGTCTGAGGAACACACTCTGGTCCTGCGTCCCGCTCGTCTCACACACACACACACACACACACACTGCTGCTGGCTGGACGGGAGGATGGATGAAGGTCAGAAGCGCTCCATCAGGAGTAGATGGTGATGACCTCACTTCCTCCCCCCCGCACCAGCAGGACCCGCTCCAGACCCTCGGTCAGCACCTCCAGGAACTCCATGTCTGAGGGATGGGTCAAGGAGGAAATAAAGCATCACAAATCCTAGTAAAGTGTGCTTTAAACTGAGAGCACTCATGACATCACTTCCTTAGAAATCTTGTAAACATGTGAGGATACAGTTCTCGTCTCCGTCGGGGTTCTTGGGCGGCCCGGGCATGTTGAGGAGGACCAGCCGGGCATCGTGGGATTTATTGACGATCACCTCGTTGAGTTTGACGGCGGTGTGCATGCGGCGCACGTTTGAGTGATCTCTGAACAAACACAGCATTTACACAAACAACACCACTGTTTCTCACGTGGAAATACTCACATTCGTTTTTAAATGTGCTCAGAATTAAAATATATATTCCTTTCCACAACTGTTAATACTTCATAAACCTAAAATTATAACAATAAATATTACTGGCAGTCCAACAATGTTAAAAAGATCAATCTCATCCAAAATAAGTTTGTGCGTAGAAATAAAAACACACCCATGCATGCAATTAAGAAAGCCTCATGTTATATATTACATATATTTATATATAAGAATATGAATATATAAAGGTATAAAATCTATATTGCATGCGTGTGTGTTTCTATATGGATTAATATTATTATTATAGAGCCATCACAGACTTGGACTAGTGTTTTAACTGGACTGTGTTTCCCATGGTGCCCCTCACACACACATGGTTTGATTGATTGTTATATTTTAATAAAGGTGATTTGAGGCGGATGGGGAAGAGTGTGTGTGTGAGGGAGAGACTCACGGCCGGATGTTAAGCATGTCTCTGAAGCCCTCCGGAGTGCCGCAGCAGGAGGCGGTGTTGGTGTGTGTGTGTGTGTTGCTGCGCAGCTGCAGAGCCTTGTCTTTAGTCCAGGTCATGTGGACTCTACGGTGCTCTGCGCTGCGGTCTCCTGCTCCGTCCGTGTCCTCGTCCTCGTCCGAGCCGATGCTGGTCAGACGCAGCATGGAGTTCCTGTCCTTGACCAGCTGCGCCTGCGGACACAAACACAGCCTCAGCCAATCACAGCTCATCCCCAGAGGACTCGTCTGAGCCGGGACTAAACCACAACACGACTAGTGAATCTAGTCAGGTAGAAACAGACACTCAAATATTCTTATATTTCTAAAAATACACATTTTTATCGCAGTAAAACAAAAAGGTTTCAGTATTTTTAATACTGAATTATATTTTTTTTCTAGGCTTAATTACCAAGATATTTTTGTATAATAGTATATATTAATATTCTGAAATAACTTGAATTGTAATTTTAACATTTAACATTATATTTATTTTTCTATATCTACCTAAATTCAGTTGTTTTATTTCTTTTCGTCTACTTGTTTAACTGTATTATTATTGAATTAAAAAGTCTGGATATTGTAGTATATATTTATAGACTGAATCTTTTCATTCTGGTTTTAAAACGCATCACAGTACTGAGTCACATGAGTATCATCTGTAATACTTCTGCTGTTGAACTCTGTTTGGGAGTTTAACTCAATGTTTATCCTCCAAAGCACGTGTGACCTGCGGGGTGCCCCAAGGATCTATTCTTGGCCCATTTAGTTTTCTTTATATATGCTCCGATCTGGAAAAACACCACCTCTCAAAAGCTTGTATCGAAGTATTCATTATTCCGCTGCCGCTAACTTCTCTGTGTCTTGTTTTTAGCTTGCGAGGATATTTAGGGCGTAAGGAGCAGCGACACCTACAAGCAGACAAAATACTCACTAAACACAAACACACACTCTCCAGAGTTTCTCTCTAAAACACAGACAGCCAGAGCCGGACGTTCCTGCGCTACCATGTCTACGTCTGCAGTGCACTAGATTTGAGACGGAGCCAGAGTGAAGTGTGCACTTACGTCGTCGAAACTCCAGCGCACTCGCTTGAGAGAGAGAGGAAAGGAGGGTGAGCGGATGCAGCGAGGGCTTGTTCGGCGGAAACGCTCTCGTCTCTACATACTCACCTCTTTCTCACGGTCGGACTTTGAGAGACGCATCTGCCGCAGCATCTGAGACCTCTGCTCCATCATCAGAGTCCGCTCGTACGTGTAGGCGCTGATGTCACTGTTGTGCTGAAACACATCAAAACACCAGTCATACTACATCCACAAGGTTTGACTACAAACAAGCCCAAAATGCAGTGGGAATCTCTTTTTGATTGTTTTGTTTTTTTGTCATTACATCACATGCTGTTGTCATTTTTGTTAGTTTATGTTCAGATTTGTTTTTATGCTCGTAATTATTTTGATTCTAGTCTTTCCACTAAAACTTACTGTTATTTTAGCTTTGTTTCAACATCTGAAAACGGCAGCTTAACAGGAACAAGTGTTTTTATTAATTTTCTGCACCAGTTTAAATTTACCGTTTTATTTTAATTTGAGTTTTTTTTATCTTTTGTAGTTGTTTGTGTGTTTCACGTCAGTTTTATCTTAGTCTCAGTAGTTTTATGTGCTTTTGTCAATTTTGGTGAAAGCTTTTGTCACTTTTAGTATATATTTTTTAATTTTAAATAAATGCCCACTTAGCTTTTACTAATGATCTCAGTTTTAAGTTGAGCTATTTTAGTACATCACGTTAAGCTACATTAATTAGCTAAATTAAATTAAATTATATGTTTACTATATTTCAAATGTACCTTTTTTTTTATTTGTGACCCTAGATGTACATAATGCAGATGTATTTTGAGTTGTGCGGGGATCCTGCAGGTATTTATAGGTGGAGGACATGCTAATCTGTGAGCATTAGCAGGATTATATTAGTAGGCATGTGGATGATCGGGATCAGATGATGGATCAGAACAGGATTTGAGTGTCATGTGACAATGCAGAGAGAGTTTTACCATCTCTACCACCTCCACTTCTGCATCGATACGCAGGTGATACAGGAACGTGGCCAGGTCCTTCTTCATCTGGATGGAGTTGTCTTCCATCTGAGCCACGGTGAAGATCCGCATGGCACACTTCCTCCACACCTGAGACAGCGTACAGAGTTAGCGTTAGCCTTACCACAGTGGTGTAGCAGCGCTGCGGATGTGAACACACCTTGTGCTGCCGCAGCAGGAAGGGCAGCAGCATCAGCATCCCTCCATCGTGAACGATCCACCACACGTCGATGAACCCGTCCGCACACGGCTCGCTGTTACTGGGGAACAGAGAGATGTTCTTGGGCACCAGCAGAGCCAGATGAGCCGTGGTGGTGACTCGAACCGTGTCTGAACAACACACAAAACACAGTCTGAGAGATCACACTTCAGTGACTCGTCCAGTCTGACCCTCTGTCTGGTCTGAGAATGAATCACGTCTGAGTCTGATCCTCAACGAATCTCTGTCTGGTCTGAGAATGAATCACACCTGAGTCTGATCCTCAACGAATCTCTGTCTGGTCTGAGAATGAATCACGCCTGAGTCTGATCCTCAACGAATCTCT
>JAUMHI010000243.1:331341-349372 GCA_032359435.1 Enteromius unitaeniatus | reverse complement strand
TCTCTGTCTGGTCTGAGAATGAATCACGCCTGAGTCTGATCCTCAACGAATCTCTGTCTGGTCTGAGAATGAATCACACCTGAGCAACTTTTCTAATTATTGTTTAGTTGAAATAAATAATAAGACAAAAATACAAATGTATGCAGAAACACAAAACCTTTGCTTAAGATTTAACAAAAGACTATAACAAATAAAAACTCAAAATAAAAATCTAAATATTAATACTACTGTTACTATTAATAGATGCTAAGGAAAAAATAAAACTATTTAGTAAGTAATTAAATGTTTTATTTCAGCTAGATGGTAACAATTTCTAATAGTTATTTAGTTTAATTTCAAGCAATAAAATAACAAACTAAAAATTAATAATAAAAACAAAACTATGATTTGACTACAAAAATAAAAACTTAATTTGCACGACAAATATCTCAATAAATCTAAATGTCCATTGTTTTATTATACGCAGTAAATATTGTAGTTTCTACATGTAATTACAAACTAAACTGAGCTGAATATTCGCCAGCGCTCTGAAGACTCACTGATGAAGGTCTTCCAGCTCTGTGGGTCTTCACTCTGTCTCCAGGCGTGAGGCCAGCCCATGACCACAGTGTTGTGCCTCATGCCGCCCAAACCGCTTGACTGGATCACATGACTGATGCCCTCGCGTGGCTTCTGAGCCACGATACAATGCACGAAGCCCTTGACCCGCTCCTTCTCCATCAGGTGCCTGAGCGTCTGACACACAACACACCTACACTTAGACCAGGCTACTGAGTTCCTCCAGCCTTGTGCCTTTGGTGCTTTAAACAGTGCTAACTTATGAATGGGAAGTTATCAGATTGCAATCTATTTGAATTCTATTGAGAACCTGGCACTTTGAAAGGCTAAGGGGGAAGTCTAACATCACATGAGAACGGTAGCACAGAAGAGCATGTGACACAAATGACCAAACAGATGAATGAAGTGTCCAGCCCTGGACAGAGACCTGCTCAGCTGCCAGCGCCTCGCCGTACGTGTGCAGGAAGTTCCCCGGGATGACAGTTCCCACGATGGTCAGACCCTTCCCTGCCTTCAGCTGAGAGGCGAAGGTCAGCAGACGAGGAGATTTGACATGGGCATCTTCATCCAGCTTCAGCAGAACCAGCAGCTGAGGCCTGGACACACACACACACACAGACGTTAAACCCTCTGAAGTGTCACGCGGTGTGTGTGGAGCACAAATTCCTAGTATGGGTCATCACACCTGGCCACAAGTCACTCCACTTCACTACATACATATATATATATATATATATATATACACAGGTGTGTGTCTGTACCTCCAGTTCTTGGTGTGTGGTGGACCTTCCTCCAGCCGGAGCAGAGCGAACCGAGCCGCACTAAGAGACAGCCCTCTGATCCCATCACCCCACTCCTTCTCTGCCCTGCACACACACCACTGCTTTATAATAAAGAGTAATAATGATGTGCTATTGTCCGACACCAACCCTACCCCTAACTTTCTGCTATTTCAGTAAAATGAACACACACACAGGGCCCAGTTCCCATGGCGACGTACCCATGGTACTCTATGTACTTGTAGATCATGCCGGCGATCACCATGGCGACGATGGCGTAGTACCAGGAGGAAATGAACATGAGAGCCAGACAGATCGTCATGCCGAGAAACGACAGCGTCCTGGCGGGCACAGGAAGTGACATCATCAGACAGGGGCACCCATGGAGTGAGTGTGTACCTGCACTGAGCGTGTGTGTTGTAGTGCGTGTATGTGTGTGTCACCAGTGGTAGTAGGAGAAGCGTGGTCTCCAGTTGGGCGTGTGGAGCAGGGTCTGTAGAGCACAGGCCAGGTTGACGAACAAGTAACACATGAGGAAGAACCTGCGACAGCACACTAGTTAATACATTTTACAGTTAATACATGTTAAGGCCCTATGAAATGTGTCTCAAAAGAAAGGGAAGCATGTTCTCGTGTGTGTAGTCTGTGATTGGTTAACACTCACATGGAGAGGATGGGAGCGACGAGGTCCAGTGAAGCGATGAGGATCCCGAGCTCGGCCAGAACCGCTGTCAGCAGCAGAGCCCACGTCGGCTCCCCGTTGGCCTTCCCGTGACCGAAGACCTGCAGGAACACACAGATCTCACCTTCATCAGCAACACTCACTCACACACTCTCCAAGAAAACACACTCGATCAGCCTCACAACACCTGCTTTACGTTCCCTCATTCATATAAGAACTGAATTACACTGCATCAAACATTCACAGACTATACACAGCGCTTTAAACACATAATCATTTAGTCATTAATCAAACAGAAGTGAATAAATCAATTGTAATCAAACAGATATTAGGTGTAGAGTATAACTGAAGTCTGACCCTGAGGAAGGGGATGATGTTGTCTTTAGCGATGGCCTGCAGCAGGCGAGGAGCTCCGGTCAGTGATTGGAGGCCGGCACCACACGTGGAGAAAAACGAGCCAATCACGATCACCCAGGGGGAGGGCCACGAGAGCGTCCCCACGACCAGATACCCCTTCACAGAGTCTCCAAACCTGAAACAGACAGACGAGGAGAGTCTTTATCACCCGCTCCTGAGGAGGAAGAGGAGGAGGAAGACAACAGACGGAGGAGACTCACTTGTCTCGCAGAACCACTCCCTCCACACAGCAGCCGAACAGAACCACACAGCTCAGATCTGAGCCACGTTCAGGAAACATCATCATCACACTGACCGCAGGACTCATTCAATCATAAACATGCACCGCTGTCTGCTTTTGTGCCTCTTTTATGAGTTGTGTTAGATAAAACATCAAATATATAAATAAATCTAAGACAGTGTATACAGGGAAACACATCTGTAAACACACGAAGCAGATATCGGTCACAACTGAAGAAACGTGTAAACCACCAAAAAAAATCAGAAATGGGCATCAAGACCTGCGGTGGAAATCAAAAATATACGACACATTTTATTTCTGTGTGTGTGTGTGTAAGGATACAGACGAGTGAAGTGGTGAGGATGGCCAGTATGGTGCCGATGGGAATGGAGCGCTGGGCGTCCTTCAGATCTCCGGAGCGGTTCGATCCCGCCATGATTCCTGACACAGAATGAACATCAGTGATTCAGAGCTAAACTCACAGGTCATAGGTCACCGGTTCATGGATCAATGGAAATTTCCAAGTGAACCTCCACACAGTCAAGAACATTTTCCTTTCTTTTGAATTGAAATTGTGCCGAATACATATCATTTCTTAACTATGGAGTTAAATAATTTGATTTCAAGTGCTATAGCAAGACTATGTAATTTTACATTTGAAAAAATATACAATTTAGTTCATTAAAACTAATAACTGAATACATAATATAAAATAATTATTATAGAATATGAATTTTAATACTAAACACAAGTTAATACACTAATAACAAAATAAATAATTTAATAATCATTAAATACATTATCAAATCAAAAAGCACCGTAAAAAAATGAGTATTACAATTAACAGCTTAAATTATCATCAAAATACATTAAATAATTCATTAAACAGTACACTAAACGAAATGCATTATTAGAATTATTTGAATATAATTCAATAAAATATGAACTTAATGTCATTAAAATATATAAAATAAAGGTTATATATGAGAATATGAGTACTGTACTGTACACAGTAGTGGATATATAGAATAAATTAATTATAATACACAGTTGTGTTGCAGGATACATTATCACCAGCAAAATGTGTGAGAATTGCAGCTGCACTTTTTTATGTTTGTTTGTGTTTGCTCAGGTGCTCCATGCCTGATTATCACACACACACACACACACACACGCTGTGAAGACTCACCGGTCACGGAGGGGAAGAAGATCCCAATCAGCAGGGTGAAGGAGGTGGTGATGTCAGCGAACACATAAGGAAAGCGATTGGACGCAGCGGCTCTGTGGGCGGAGTGATGTGAGCCACGCTCCAGAACATCTCCTTTAGCGGAGTACGAGCTCCACAGGTTCTCTAGACACAGCAAACACACACGGTCAGCGAGACTGGAGATGTGTGTGTGTGTGTGTCGGTTATGAGATCATGGTGATGAAGATATTGTTATTATGAGCACTTCAAAATACTGTGAATAATCATATTTTACATCTGATTCAGATGATCTGTATGCGTTTTTCCCATCGACTGACAGCAGATGGAGCTAAACAGCAGAACTACCTGTTTCTTATTTAAACGATTTAAACGGCCAATGGTGTTCATCATAATACTGACATACAGTACATAAGGTACTGCGTGAAGGATTGACACAGAGTGGTTGAACTAGGTACTGCAGTCCAAATTCAACCCGGCTAGAACGAGCGTAATGACCATGTGCTGTGTTTCTGCAGAGCAGACAACCTGGATGACCAAACACTACTGTGATCGGGAGATAGATGGAGGGTGGAGCTTCAGACCAAAACATGACGACATAAACATCAGCTGAAGGCTGCAACTGCGCTTTTCAAATGAGAATATCCAGGCTGCACTGCTGTCATTAACATGTTTTCTTAATGCCCGTTGAACACAACAGAGACATTTTATGATTATTCCAATACATTTCTAACGTACGGTTTCTTTAACAAAGGCCTTACGGGTTAGTATTCTTTTGTGCATGAATCTGTGTGAAATATTTCCTGCTATGTATTTTTTGAGCATTGCTTTAATGTATTTAAATGTTCTTTTTGTTGAAAGAAAGCATAATTGAGTTAAAGTTGGCGGTTCACCTGCGATCACGCCGCTGGCCAGGCCCGGGATGCCCCGGATCTCCTTCACGCTGTTGTGCTGGAAGTATTCGTCACAGGCGGCGCTCTGCTCAGAGTTGTTGCAGAAGAGCCTCCAGAGCTGCGTGGTCTTCTCCAGCGAGGCGGTGATGACGGGAGGAGCGTCTGTGCCGTTCCAGCTCTCGCTAGCATTAGCGGTGTCCAGCGGCGGCGGCTGCAGCGTCTTGTTACACGGACCGTCCTTCAGCTCGTGCCGAGACAGGCTCCGGTTCCCCAGCATACACACCCTGCAGCACACACACCCCACTGCTCAGTCACATCACGCGTTTCCAGCCAAGTGTTATGAAACTACGTTACGCACGAGAACCTCAAATATGTTCTTATGACAAAGTACTTGTGACATTCATTATTGTTTGTAACTTTGGATAAAAACAGCTTTTATCTGAACAAATGCAAACATTCTACATGCTAATCAAATAAAAAAAAAGGTACTAAATTATTGTATATCATCATATAAATGTATAAATGATATAAATGTTGTGACACTCACGGGAAGGAGGGCGGGCTGAAGGCGGACACCAGCGCTCCGGTGTAGATGGACAGGATGGACACGATCACGCAGGCCAGAAACACAGACGCCAGCTTGTTAACGTACTTGACTCCCACGAACACCAGCAGCGACATCAGCAGCAGGAAGATGGAGCCGTAAAGACGCATGTTGTTCAGCATGGCCCCGGCCTCACCGTCAGGGCTTTCCGAGACGAAGACGGCGGCCCTGGGGGCCATGTACATCTGCAGACGAACAGAAGCGCACGTCAGACTCACAGTAGCTGGATAACGGCTGTATCAGCGCGAGACATGAAGCTCACGCACCAGCAGGATCTCGATGGCCCCGAGGATGTACATGGAGCCGGCGAAGGTGGTGCCCAGATAGAAGCAGGAGCCCACGGCCCCACCGAACTCGGGCCCCAGAGAACGAGAGATCATGAAGTACGAGCCGCCCGCTGCAGGAGCGGACACACACACACACAGACGGACAGATGTGTGTTAGTTACTATGTTAACACTACAACAGCAGAAGAGAGAGAGATTGATCAAACCTTCATCATCATCATCACTATTATTACACACACAAATCATATTCATCACACAGAGCTCGGCTTGGATTGATTCTGCTTTGAGATGAATGTATGTAACCTCCATGACCTGACATCTTCAAGGCATCGAATTTGAAATGAGCTCATTTTGTGGATAAAACTTAGACATTTAGAAGATTTAGACATTTGTTATGTTCTCTGTGTTCTATTGTGAATAAAATATTGGCTTGTATGATTTTAAATTCAGTTCAGATCAGCTCCTGGTCACACTGCTTCTCCACGCTCACATTCACAGTCACACACTGACACACGGTCAGAGCTGATCTAGAACAGAAGAACAGAAAGTTCACCTGGAACCACTCCATTAGTAGCGATGGCGCTCATAGATATGGCAGTCAGCAGGGTCTGTGTAAACAGAGTCAACGGTCAATAACACACCTGCAATATAACACACCTGAGAGAGTGTGTGTGTGTGTGTGACTCACGCAGCAGCAGCAGATGAAGACGATACACAGCGCCTGCAGGACTCCGGCCGTACCGACGATCCACGTCAGTCTGAGGAACAGAATCACACCGAAGATGTTCTGCAGACACGGCAGGTACACGCCCATGAAGGTGCCCATCTGCGGAGACTGGTGCATCATGGGACAAATCAGCGTTGAAACAAACATGATCAACATAACCCAAAGCTGAGGTTTAGTGTGACAAAGCAGCAGTTTACTGCATCTGGACTGTGTGTGTGTGTGTGTGTTTCACCTTGCTGCTCTTGCGCTTCTCGCCGATGCTCTCGGCCTCCTCGTGCTCTTTGGCTCCCTGCGTGAGGTTTGTGTAGTTCGCCAGACGACTGAGCAGAGACGACACTTTAGGACGAGTGTCCATCTCCTCCTGCACACACACACACACACACACATGCTCAACAACAGGTGAAAATCTCTCCGAAATCATTTGTAGCTTGTAGAAAATAAAGGCTAGTTTTAAGACTATAACATTTCTTGTGCTGTTTCCCCTGTAAACTAATCCATTTCACTAAAAAAAGGTTTTATATTTACATTGTGTACATTCTTTAAATAAAAATACTGTAAACACACATTGTTATTATTGTTTTACACCGAGTGTTTTTATTTTAGCGAACATTTAATCGAAATCGGAAAAAAAACCAAAAAAATGTGTCAATTGTAACATTATTTTCATGTCTATTTCACTGTAAAAGAAACTAATCTTATAAATAAGGCCAAGTCATTTGAAAAACTGTATTGTTTGGGGGGGTATTGGGTAAATTTAAATTCTAGTTCAATAAGCAGAACAGTCCATATAACTCTGCTTGCTTTTGTTGAATTTTAATCAAATATAAAATGTGAATAATAAACATTATTTTGTCCTAAAAACAGGCTATTTTCTTGCTTCTTGCATGTGCTTAGTGAGAACCGGCCTACAGAGAGATCATAAATAACATCCATAAATCAAACCTCAAAGAGAGCCAGATTCCTGTCGTAGAAGTCATCGTCATCAATGGCGTGAGAGTTATTGATGTAAACGCTGGACAGCTTCACACCGCCATCACCTGACACAAATCACAGAAAACCAACGTCTGGGCAAAAGAAAAGTGCAACAGAAGTGGACAGACGAGAAAGAACCGGCACGGATCACATGACACTGTGTCACCATCAGCAAACACACTCTCACTTCCCCAACACACACACACACACACACACACAGACACACACACACACACACACACACACACACACACACACACACACACACACACTCACACACACACACACACACACACACACACAGACACACACTCACACACACTCACACACACGCCTGTCACTGTGTCAATGCATTATTCACTGAGGTGTGTCGTCTACATGTGAAGCTCTTAATGACTAGTAAGTGTGTGTGTGTTCTGTGCATTAGGGAGTGTTGCAGCTAAACTCACAAGACATTCAGAGTTATGTCATTTCTCTGAAAGGAACTTCCTGTTTCATAATGATGATATTGCACATTGTGAGTCACGCCCTCATTAGGGAACACGCTCTGCTTACTGCACAGTGTGGTCTTCTAGTACACCTATCCCTATCTGAAGAATACACCAAACACTGACAGCCAATCAGAATCCATCCTGCTGTAGCCAGCTTTAATTAAAACATATCCAAAGAAAACATCTGGATGATATTCAGACCACACTGTTTCTCATATGCATATTAAGGCTGAAAACCTAATTAGAAACTGTATTAAATATGATCAATTGTATAGGAATTTAATGGCTTTTGGTTTTTTTGACAAGAGGGCACATCGAGCTAAATACTACTATTACCAAAAAATAACACCATCTTGGGAAAAAAAGTGCATCATGTTTAAATGTATTTTTTTTGTAAACCATATATAATTTGGTTAAAAAAAAATCACTTAAGCAATTAGTGTCATGCAGGTATTGTATAGGTTACGGGAATTGTGCAAAGAGCCAATTTTTTTGAGAGTTTAACAAAAGAGTTTAACGCCACGAGATGCTGTAACGCTATAAAGTTTTGTGTCATGTTTTGTAAAAGTTTAACTCAGATGTCCCAGTCTACAAACTGCGGTAAATATGGGTTCTGTGTGATCGCTCTAAAAGCGCCCCCTAGTGTGTAACAGCGAGAACAAGGTGACAGGAGGGCGTCTCTCACCGTGCTCCAGGGCGCTGCGCTCCGGCGTGTCAGCCCCGGCTGAGGTGGTGGCCCCTGCGGACGCCTCGCTGCGGTTCACGCTCTCCCGGGAGCCGAAGCGGACCCTGGCGCTGGAGCGCGAGCTGATGTCCGGAGACGTGTCCGGCAGGTCCTCGGCTTTGGTCGGCGTGACGGTGAAGCGCACAGACGAGGCCATGGCTTCCCGCGCCGCCAGCTGCTGCGGCTCCGACAGGGTGACGGCCCCGGGGCCCCGCTGTGGTGAGGAGCGGCTCAGCTCACGGCCCGATGCGCTGCCATGAGTGTGTGTGTGACACGGTTTAATGCTTCACTCTCTGGAGGCGCTGGTTTGTGCTCAGATCAGCTGGTTTCTGATGCGTCAGCACAGACCGGAGCAGAAGCATTTATTCACACGTCATGAAAACCTCTGACAGCGTATGAAAAATTAACCTTCCTCTGCTGGGACCCAGAACTAATGAAGGCTGATTGATGCAAAACCTTGTCATGACAAACACAGCAATCTGTGTGAGAGAGAGAGAAAGAAAGGGGAAAAGAAACAGAACAAGCACAATGTCAGTACACAAAAACTAGCTGGTCTTGGGCCGGATCAATCCGGTTTATATTTTACCTACATGCAGCACCTCATTGCTTATTTCATGCACTTGTTTGATTTGGATTAACATACATATTAAAAATAATGTATTGGTTTGAGAGAGAGGGGAGTGATAGATATGCACCTATAATATAATCATACATAAGCACTGATTAACGTTAGTTATGTGTTAGTGTTTATTCGGGGGTCAGGCTCAAACACAGCCTCTCTCTCCGGTGACCCGTACACCAGTATATACATGTCTATACTGTATATATATGTCTATCACACACCAGCGCCCTCAGTGCACGAACACAGCGGCTTTCTTAAAGCACGACGCCTCGGCTGCTGTCTATGAAGGGCGCTCGCTAGGGAGCGACACAGACCGGCCGTTAGTTCCTGCGACACTCTGCGGCGCCTCCATTAAGCCAATTATAATCAGATCACAGACACACACCGGACAGGAGCTCGGTCCCGCCGCAGCGAGCTCTTTACCGAACTAACACACCGGGACCTCAGGAGAGGCGCGAGACTCTATGTCCGAGCGCATAAACACACACAACCCCGCGTTAACGCTCGCTCCGGATCAACCACAGCCGTTCTTTACCTCCGCGGCGCAGTCACGGATCCGCTGGACACCGGCTTCTGGACGAATGAAATCCGCCGTTTATCGCTCCGGTCTCTAACCGTCAAAATCAGCACGTCTGACTGACTGCGGCGTAAACGCGCGAGACGCACGCTCTTTGACGCGGTGACGTATGCGTGCAGGATGCGTCGCTGGGAAATGTAGTTCTCCACGTCTTCCTCTCATCTTCGTTTTCAATATTTATATACATTTATTCAATCATTTTATTTTGTTACAATTTTAGTATTTTATTTGCGTTTTCAAATAAACTCGAAACACAAATATAAAAAGCACTGATTTTATTTTACTCCACATGAAGATTCAGTCCCAAAGGCACACGTTTGTAATTGTAAAGCTAAACATCAGGTCAACAACTAATAAGGATGCAGTACTTAAAGTTATGAGAAAATAAGGATCACATTATTCATGTAAAAAAAAGAGGAATTGTGTAAAGTCCATGACGGCGGGCCCCGGGGTCCGCTCAGAGCACGGGTCGGGGTTGCTGGGTCAGCAGCAGGCCGAAGCGCTTCTTGATGGTCACTCGGTGTCTGGAGAACTTGTCGTCCGGTGAAAATCGGGCCGGATGGGCTGAGCTGGTGGGCTGACCGGTCGGGTCCGACTTCTGCAGAAAAACACACAAAATGAATTTCTTCAATAAATACAGCTCTTTCTTCAGGTGTATGGCAGAAGTAGCACAGCAGCACCGTGTTTATGAGGAAGCGTGCACTAAAATAACATTTATTACTAAAATTACACAGCATTGTGATTGCAGCACTCTTATTACAGCATGAATACTGTGTTTATTGGGGTGGCACTGAATGATTACCAGAGGACGGGAACATACGGGTATTTACGGTAAACTAAGCAAGAACGTTTAGGGAAGCATTAACTAATCGTTCCCGGGATGTTGTGGGAACAAAAACAGGTGTATGAGCCCCTCTTCTACAGTAATGAAGCACTTGACCGAGACTCTCTACAGTAAGCGCAGAGTTACTGTTTCACACTCAGTGCGGCGTGTATTAGTGTTTAGTGTTTAACGAGTGGACTCACCTTCAGAGTATAAACCCTGTCGCCGTTCTCGTTCAGATAGTACTGCAGGAACATGATGAACGCTTAACTCCAGCTGAAAGCAGGTTTGTTTCTCGCAGCGTAGCGAGCGGATAAGATCCCCACGTGTTCGACAGCTCAAACAACCGGAAGTGCGAGACACCGCGCAAGGGAGCATGGGAAATTGAGTTTTATTTATTTTATTTAAAAAAGAGCATGAAGAAAGACCGCCCCCTACCGTACGACATAATAAATAAGCATTGATGTAAATAAACATCGATGCATGTAATTAATACTAATTATAGCTATTTTTAGCATGAACTAATTTGTTTTTTTTTTAAGTAACACTTTGTTTGTTTCTGAAAGTGTGTTGGTTAAATCTCAGCAGAGAAACTGAAGCAGGTCTGTTCTCTTCACATTCACTTTCATTTAAAAATGGTTGCTATTCTTCATTTATTGCCATTTTGACTACTGCCATTGATTACTTGCAAATATTATCAGACTGGGAAAAGTGTTATATTAATGATTAACCAATTGTTAGCAAAAATATGAATATTAATTGGTTTGATTTGTTCAAATGTTTTGGCTTCCACTTGAGATATGGAAATAATCCAATAAAACTATGGTAAACTACAGATTAACTCATAACATAAATGAGCTAAAATAGAATAGACCCCTCCTGTAGTTGTATTAATCTTGCTGGTGATCTGTCTGGTTGTATTTTCTGTCATCGATCTTTAAAATCGTTCAACACTTTGGTCAGCTGCTGCTGTTTTAAACCTGCCTGGCCTTTATATGTTTGTTGAAGTAGGTGTATTTTAATGTAATTCAGACTGTAAAAGTCTTTCCTGTTGTTTTTGGGTTGCTGTTGTTCAGAGATGAGGTCCAGCGGAGCTCCTGATGATGATGATTCTGTGATGAAGATCTCTGTCAGTCCTCCTCCGCCGCTCGAGGAAAGCTCTCAGGGCTTCCATGGAGTCTTCCTCGGTCCTTCACCTCCGGCTCAGGTTATGCACCTCTTCCATGCTCCGGGTCTTCCTCGGAGGCAGAGGAGAACCACAGCACCTCTCCATCAGGAGAACCACATCCCACCACGTGCTGTTTTGGCAGACGTCAGCCCGTCTCTTCTCGTCCATCCTCACGCCTCAGTGCCTCTTTTTAACCCTCTGTGGCCTCCTGGTATCTTCAGCAGTGCCTCGGTGGCTCATCACACGCTCTTCTGCCCGGTGCTCGTGTCTCAGCCGGGTCCGGTCAGCTCCAGGGCTCCAGGGGCCCGTCCAGACCCCTCTCTGAAGCTCTTGCCTGCTCCTCAGATGATCCTGGCGAGTGTTCAGGGCTGTGAGACGCTGAGGCTCTTCAGCTGTGGCCCCTCAGACACCCGGGCTCTGCCCGCAAACAGCAGCGGTCAGGATTTATTTTACTGGCTCAACTCTCATGATAAATACTACAGTAATTCATAGTAAACACTGGTGTTTTTGAACCATGCTTTTATACTGTAGTGTGAACTAAACTTCGGCTGATCTTGTTCTTCAGGTCACCGTCCGCAGCCTTGCTCTGGGGAATTGAAGAAAGGACTTCCTCTTCAGGACCTCCCCGGGAGCATGCTGGACGAATACTGCCAGATCATGGACGATCTGGGGTTAAAGGTCACTGAAGGGTCAGAGGCCACGGATGAGGAGGAAGAGTGTGTTCAGTACATCAACCAGCTGCTGGACGACAGCCAGTCTATGACCGAGGTACGATACACTTCTGATCCAATCATTCTTACCTTTTATTGATCTGAAGAACCTTCTTTCACCACTAAGACGCTTCAGTGAAACAGGAGGAGTCTTTAAAGCTTCTTCACAGAACCATGCAGACACAAGGCATCGTGAAGCAGCTTCATGTTGAAGAGTGTAAAACGCAGGAATGAGTCGTGTTGTCCTGGAGCCTTGCTGATCATTTATAGTGCTTCTCTTCGGCCTTTCAGGCTAGTTTGGACATGGACTTCATCACCTATTTGCTCTCGACAGACGTCTTGAAGGATGATCCCGAGGCGGTCGCTGGATGCTCAGACTGGACTTGCTCCACAGATTCTGAAGCTCCTCCGTCTGACGCCCAACGGGACTCAAGACCCTTCAATCGCACAGATCTCCTCTTAACTGAAGATCCCACGATGAAGAACATATTAGCACCATTTCAGGACACCGTCTAAGACCAAACTGTGTCTCAAATGTTTACAGAACCAAAAGGCCAACGTTTCCAAACAGATCTACACACTTCAGTCCAAGACACTCTTCATCCTGACCTTCAAGACTGTGCTCCAGAAACAGACTACAAGTAAATAAACTATATAAACCAACCACGAAAAACATCACGTCTTTAAGAAATTTAATATATTAAAATATAAAATATGACACAAATCCTTCGCAGTACAGTACGTCTTTGGTTTTTCTAATGTACAAAGCTTAAAATGACAAAAATATATAGTTTTAAATACACAAACTTCATGATAAAATATATATATATATACATAGGCATTTGTTTCAAGGCACACTGAGCAGTGGTATACTCACAGTTCATTCCCAGCGCAAAAACATGAATTAAGAGTAACACTCGTACACACGTAAACAGAACCTCAACACTCTCCTCGCGCTCACAGTCCATGTTAGTTAACGCACGCTCACGCTGAACGAGGACTAACATTTCACTTGGTATAAAGATAAGCACGGTAATGGATGTTCGTCCTAGTATTGCGAAGCAGCCTCAGTCGGACTTCGTATTGGTCGCTCCATAACCGTTATAAATCCCGTTGTTGTTGCCGTTGGTCTTTCCGTTGGTAATCCCATTATGATTTCCGTCCGCGAGCCCACTGGAGTGAAGATACTCGGTAATCACTCTGCGATAAACTGGATGCGTCTTCAGTAAGTCTTGCAGAGAAGCTTGAGGAGATAAATACATAATCAATTAGGATGAAAAAGTCAAATATTAGCATTATTGGCTCAAACTAGGGCTGTGCGATAGACAACAAATGATATCCCAATTTATTATTTTTTTTCTCGGTATTGATAATTGAACGATATTTTGCCTACTGCGTTTTTGTGTTTGTACCTTGGCTGGTTTAAGATTCCGTGAATGTGTTCATGGCGAGAGCCAGGTTACCGTATTCAAAAGATAAATACGACACTAAAACCACCAGTAGGTGGCAGCATGTCTGAGAATGTGATTCACTGAATCATTCACTCAAACGATTTGTTCTAAATGGCTGCTTCACTTAGAAATCCAGTGTTTATGAATGGATCGTTGAATCAGTGACTCGCGATTCATTCAAAAACAGGAACCAAACACCATAGGGACGTTTTGAAATGCACAGATTTTATTTAGAACCGTATTCTTCAGCGAAACGTTTCTTCAATGTTGTGTCTAAAATGTAACACTGAATATTGACTTCTTGTTTTTTGAACTGGTATATTCATCACACAGAGAATATTTTTAGATTCCCAAGATGTGTTTTTGTTTGTTTTTTGGCATTCTTACATAGTATATGATGTGCAAGATAATATAAGCTGGTATATTGTTAAACCAACTATTAAAACATCACTGTAGATGATAAATATCACACACCCCAGCTCAAGGCAGTGATTTTACCTTCAGTGGGTCGCCCCCTGGTGGTCAGCACTGAGTACATCTCTGTGATAAAGTACTGAGGGACACCCACCAGCGCCCCCATCAGGCACGAGAGATCGTCTGCGCTCAATAACCCATCCTGGTCTGCGTCGAACCACTGCCAACACACAGACACACACGCTCATAAAATCAGCTTTTAAACTCTCCTGAGGGATGCACTTTCTCAGTTTCTGCCAGACCTGTAATGACTTGAAGAGCTTCAACAATCATTCATTATGGGATTAAAAATACAAAAAACCCCCCACAAAAATCTAATTGAGATTCTTATATTAATACATTTCTTATTAAAAATGTATTAAATAAATAGATCAATATATTAAAAAATCTATTGTACAGTAAATATATTTATTTAGTATTAATGATTTAATTTGACAGAACTTCAGTAAAACTGCTGTAGTTTTATTATTCACTTTAAAACAATGAAACCGAGCTGTTATTTTGGTTGAAAACCACGATAAGAATGTTTTGTTGACAACACATTTATAGTTATTTCTCATATTCATCATTGTCAAAATGTTTGGTGGATATAATTTTTTCAAATGCATTTTATAAGCGACTTAAAGTTCAGAGCAGCATTTAGACTGAAAACAGTGTTATCATGAGCTGTTTGTGTGTAAATGGACACTTGACCTGACTGCACTCCACCTGATTCTTGGCCCTGTTCTTTTCAGGCCTTGTCTGTAAACTTGTTCTCAGTACTTTTTAATGACACGCTTTAAAACAGTCATGTATGTCAAGAACACCTCAGTCAGAACAAACAACTTGCATAATATATGACTTGATAACACGGCACACCCATCAACACACACACACACACACACACACACACTCACCGTGAACGCAGTGTGTATGAGAGACTCCAGACTCCTGAACCCAGACACAGCAGAAACACTCAAACAGATCTGCCTCAGATCCACCGTATCGTCCTGAAAACACACACACACACATCAACACAAATACACACCTGCTGTGTTCCTGCTTGAAAATGATAACAGAATTCTTTTGGAAGCATCATATTATTGGCTTTTGAACTAAAAACACACTCACTGCTGCTTGTTTATCAGCCAGCTTTAAAACCTCACTGTTGCTGCCAACTGTAGCACACAGACTGAGTCCTGGCATTCTTTAAAAGGTCTTCTTTTGTGTTAAACAGAAGAAACATACATATACACAAGGGAGAGGCATTGGATTTTTAGGCGCACTGTCCCTTTAAACCAGAGTGTTTTGGTCTCTAAACTCTCACATGACTGCAGTGGATCTGAATACAGGGCTTTTATGATACTGTTCTGTCATATTTGCCCCTGCGGATCTACTCTTGCAGCTTCAGGAGGGTAATCAATGATCAACATCTCACACTGCGTTACCTTTGAGTAAAGTGAGCAGATCTTCACAGCTGTCTGTCTGTCCTTCAGCCCCAGAAGAGCCGTCAGGTGATCCACCGTTACCATGGTGCTCTCGCCTGACTGACAGCTGTCAATCATCTGGTTCATCACCGCCTCCACGTGAGCGCTGGTGAGACTGAAGAAGAACCAGAGAGAGTGAGACCAGCAGGTGGAGAGATACTAAACACACACACACACACACTCACCCGTGTTCACGGAGCAGTCGGAGTGTTTCCTGTGCCGGAGGCTCCAGGGGAAGTGAGAGGTTTCCCAGTTTCTTCACAGGAAAACGTCCCTCCATCACATAGTCTGTGGCGGGAACACCCAGAGCTCTGCGAGAAACACACGAGAGCTCCTGAACATCTCAATAACGCTTCATAAAGTCTAAAACATATTATTATCTTTCCGACCTAAATTCAGGTGAAACTGAATTTGGGAGTACTGCTATCGTTTAAATGAATGAAAACTACTCATTATTATTACAGTTATTATATATATATATATATATATTTTTTTTTTTTTTTTTTTTAATACTGTAAATATCAGATGAAAAACGTCAAACTTCATAAACTGTATATGTTTTGGTTAAAATAAACAAACTAAATAAAACCTTTTTTTTAACAACAAAAAAGTAACAAAATTACTAAAAATGAGAAAATTAGATAAAAATTAAAATGTAATTTAAAATTTAAATCTGGTGCACATCAGTCCTTTTTTAGTATTAAATTAGTTTTGTTCTACTTGCCATTTCCAATGTTTTAGTAGTTTTGTCATTTTTATCATTTCATTTTTTTATTTTAGATTTCTAATAAGTAATGTTTTTGGATATTAATCTTCCACACAGAAATCCACAAACGAGTTATAAATGGCACCATTTGATCTTAAGTGTATGCTGATTATTTAACAAACATATTTGATTATTTATTGGCTTTTGCAGCAGACTAATGTCGCCGAAGTGACCCTGTGGCCCATCTCCCATGAGGACTAGCGTCTGTAGGAAACTTACTCGGCCATGACTCTCTGCACGCTCTCTGCGTATAACTCAGGGTTCTGCTTCTCGTCCTGCGACGGCGTGTAGACGGGCAGGAACTGCAACCAATCAGAGCAAAGAAGGGTTACTGAGAGCTATTCTATTGGTCGGGCTGAAGCAGCGCTGGACGTGATTGGCTGCGGCTGGTGTCAGTCGAGTGAAAGGCCCACCTCTACAGTGACGCTGGTGTAGATCTGAGAGGTGGTGTGCCACAGAGCGCCAAGCCTACACACACACACACACACACACACACACACACACACAGCTGGGTTTAGGAGAATAACTTAATTACTGACAATCAATTATTAACAGAAAAATCTATGGCTCCTCACCATGTCAGCCCTTTCCAGGTCCAGCGAACCGTGTCCTGTGAACACATTTACAGTGTGTTTCATGAAGCAAGCGTTTGTGATGTAACGGGTTATAATAGTTTATGTTCAGCAGCTCAGATGTCTGATCATACACACTCATCCAGAGCTTACATAAACGCGGCTAATTTTATCCGTGGCAGGCATGCGCTGAGACTCACCGGTTCTCCAGGATAGTGGAGCAGCACGGGCTGGACGGGGACACCGGCCAGAAACGCTCCTGTACAAAACAAACATGACCTTATCAACACTCACAGACATCTGCTCGTCTGAAAGAGAAGACTCAGCAAACACAGTAACTGTGAAAGACGTTTACTATTCAGCCGGTGTTCAGCGTGATCTTCAGAAATCACTGTAATATACTGATTTACTGCTCATCACACATTTCGGATTATTGTTTATCAGTGCTGAACACATTTTTGTGGAAATCATCATACAGTTTATTTTTCAGGATTCACGGATGAACAGAAAGTTCAAAAGAACAGCCTTTATTTGAAGACGGAATTCAAATAAATGTAACATTAGAAAATGTCTTTATTCTCACTTTTTATGAATGTAACGCGTCCTTGATTTCAGCATTTATTTGTGTGTGTGTGTGTGTGTGTGTGTGTCGTACCGGGTTTGAATTTAATCAGAGCTCGGCCGTTAGTTGTTGTTCCTTCTGGAAACATGAGCATCTGCCGAGAAATGAAGCACAAAATGAGATCAAACCATACATGTATTACACAGGAGAGAGTGTGTGTGTGTGTGTGTGTGTGTGTGTGTGTGTGTGTGTGTGTGTGTGTGTGTGTGTGTGTGTGTGTGTG
>JAUMHI010000243.1:312252-326936 GCA_032359435.1 Enteromius unitaeniatus | reverse complement strand
GTGTGTGTGTGTGTGTGTGTGTGTGTGTGTGTGTGTGTGTGTGTGTGTGTGTGTGTGTGTGTGTGTGTGTGTGTGGGCCGGTCTGAGTTTTAGATCATCAGAGTGGGGACAGTTTTGTAAAGTGAGGATATTTTGTCCGGTCCTCACTTTCTGAGAGCCCTTTAAAGAGCTGTTTGAGGGTCAAGACTTGGTTTTAGGGGGCAGGTTATAACTGGGTAAAGGGTAGGTTTAAGTAAAGCACTTAGTTCTGATGGTTAGGGTGTGTGTGTGTGTGTGTCCAAATGTCTCCACAAGGGTAGTAAACTCCAGGTTTTTGACATTGTGTGGTCCAGCCTGCGTTCCCCACGAGGGAAAACATCATTAAAAATAGTAAATGATGCTTATCTGAGATTGTAAGAATGTAAACAGCTTTCCTGTAAGGGGTACAGTTAGGGGATAGAAACTATTGTTTGCTCAGAATAAAAACTATGTCTATGGAAAGCCCCCAAAATGTCAGTGTGTGTGTGTGTGTGTGTGTGCAATGACTTGACTTTTAAATCATCTCATAATTAATCTCATATTAATCAAGTTACAAAAACATGTTTCTACCATCTGAGAAATATTGCCAGGATTTGCCCTTTTTTATCTTTTAATGTTGCCAAGAAATGAAGTGACGCCCTGATCTTCTGCGGTGTATACTGCTCGACCGGAGGCTGGAGTGTTACTGAAACTGACCGTATTTAATGGAGTTACACTGGTCACCAGCGCACCAAAGGATTGATTTG
Source organism: Enteromius unitaeniatus (assembly GCA_032359435.1). Lineage (NCBI taxonomy): Eukaryota > Metazoa > Chordata > Actinopteri > Cypriniformes > Cyprinidae > Enteromius > Enteromius unitaeniatus. Next base: position 326,172 of record JAUMHI010000243.1, on the reverse strand, counting down.
AAGATTTGTTGTATTGGTTTATACAGCGTTGCATATCCTGACTCCTCCTTACATGACGTCTGTCTGTCATGGTATATTCCTAATCAAATGTACGATAGTGTATGAAGTGTCTGTGTTTCTTTATACATGCGTGTGAAGCACTTTGAGTTCCACTGCATGTATGAAAATAAAAGTGTTTGTCATTACCTGAGGCCAGCGGGTGTCAGACGTGACTCTCTCACAGATCTGAGACACACATTTCTTCCTGGACTGAGGATCTTTTCGACTCACAATCACAGCCTGATTGAACTCCAGCAGCGCTGAACACACACATGATTTACACAGATATATCTACAGTCCTTTTCTAGCGGTGTCTTCTGCAGTGTACCGAGACCGTGGCTTTACTGAAATAAGGGCTGTTCAACACAAGTTTAAGATATGCTCAGTTTCTACAATATTAAACATCAGTTTTTATTATTTATATGTTTTGATGAAGATCAATGTAACTTTTTAAGATTGATTGAGATGAAAAGGTTAAGGAACAAATGAAACGGAGCTCTCTAAACGCAGATGTCTCATATAAAAACACTGAGATCTTCAGTACTTTTTAATGAGAAGTCTTGCTTCATGGGAAATCAAAATCCAAACGAAGCGAATTTATGATGAAACCAAACCCAATATCTGCCAATGGAGCCAGAAAACAGGATTGAATTCTTCGTCAGCGGGTATTTGCTTTTGCGTTCAGCATAATTCCTTTCATTTTGCTGAATTTCTCAGAAAACAAGACTTCATGTTGCATCTCTTCATTTAAAGGGGTTTAAACGTTTGCATTAAAAAAGAAAAACCCATGCAGTAGGTCTTGATTTAACTACTGTTCACCCGCAACTTTGTTCTTATTTTTAATAAGGATACAATAAAAAACGGCTATACTGTAACACCATGCAGCAACAGTGGCTATATTCACAGCAAAAATAAAACACTTCATTTCTAAACTACTACACAGTCATTATAGAAATAAACCGACAACTTATGATTAAGAAAATAAAAGGAGGAAAATATGAATAGTTTGCTTTGGAATCTTTAACTCTACTCCGAGCCTATCAGTCATTTCTTTTGTCATATATGATATTATATATAGGCACACTGTTAGTGACCTCACCCCCGATGACGGGCAGTCTGCAGTTCTCTGACCGCGACACCACGATCGGCAGACCCGTCGCGCACAGCACCAGCATGTCCAGGAACCCACTGTGAGGCGCTACGACCAGCACCGGTGCCTCCTTCAGCTCCGCCTGACGCCCTTTGACCTTAATCCACAGGAAGCCCATGGAGAAGAAGACGGCGCGGCTGAGGAAGAGGATGATGTGATGGAAGAGCCACCAGCGCCAGCCGCGCACTGGCTCCGCCCGCTCCACCGCAGACAGACCGGCCAATCGCAGACGAGCTATAGGCCACATGAGCAGGAAGAAGAGCGTGGCCAGGGTGATGCGCACAGGAAACAGAATCACACCCAGGATCATCCCCTAAGAGACAGGGTGAGGGTTAGCACTTTTAACAGGCAGATAGAGGATGTGGAAACAAGCAGAGTACAGCTGTTCAGAATAATTCAGGAAGAATCACCATGCATTCGGAAACGCTCAGAATCAACGCTAAACCATTTCTCAATTCCACGACACTTTTCTTTTGTGTTTATTAAGCACCTGTAAACACAACATCAGTCGACCGGCTTCACAGATAAAGGACGGGTTTTAAAAAGTAATCTAGGTAAACTCAATATTTTATGCCCAAAACCTGTTATCACTGCAAAATAAAACCTAAATCAGGACTGTAGGTGATTAGCTGACTCCACAATAAAATAACTTCACATTTTAAAAAAGGTGAAATAAGTCATAATTATAAAGGAAATACAAATAAAAATAAATTTCACCACGGTAGCCAAAAGACCCCTTCTGAAAATTAACTAGCGCTGTCAAAGGATTCATTTCACTCCAAATAAAAGTTTGTGTATATAATGTGTGTGTACTGCACATATGAAGACACACACAGAATACATTTAGAAAATATCCGCATGATTAACATGTATTTATATTCAAATCATTTACATCACATATATTAAAAAAATTAAGATTTTTGAATGTGTGCACACTGATATAGGCTACATACACAATATTACAATAAATCTGAATCATTTGACAGTACTAAAATGAACCATGCTTGTATTATAACAAAGGTTTAGACACTGATTTCCATAAGCGGTTAAACACGGTTGAACTACATCTAGTTACCATGGGTGAACTAGAACCATGGTTATTGGTTTAATTTATTTTCCTAAGTGACATTAGATAGAGTTAACCTACAAGCTAAACCTTACTAAGTTATGGGACTTTAAAAAACACAAATGTGATTTTACTACAATTCGGGTGCAGTTATGATTATAATCCTTTACCAAAAATAGTTTACATAAGCTACTTTTGATATGCACAACACAATTAAAGCAAAAACAGATATTATTTTCATACAATCAATCCCGTGACACACTGGACGGAGGAGCACTCGCATAAAGCTGTTTTATAGTACAGGATATGTCCGAAGGTGGCCAGATTTAGGGATGTTTGTGAGCTGAGACCCCATCCCTGTCTCTCAGCGTTACTCTCAGCGTTACTCTCGGCGTTACTCTCGGCGTCTCTGTCGGTAACGCTCAGGCTTCAGAGCAAACACCAGCGCCTGGTCTTTTGGACCATGTCTGTACAGTCTTACCCTAGCAACAGCTGTCCCGAAACTTCTGTTACCATGGGGGTTTCTGCAGAGCATATGTGAGCTGCGCAGACGGAGGAGATCTTACCTGGATCCGGCGCGCCGCTGAGAGCTGGACCTCATGAAGGAACGGGTGCGGGGTCAGCGGCTGCTCCTGCCACATGATGACCACTAACAACAGATTCTGAAGAAACGAGCGAATAAAAGGTTAAGATGGCGGTGATGCTCAAAGAAAACTTCAAGGGTTCCCCATCTGGTAAAAACACACACAGCTGTAAAACGGAACTAAACGCGTTCAACCTCCGGGAACGACCGGCGCACACAGACTAAGTTAGAGAAACTGAAGAGTTACACGCGGAACCCCGCCCCCTATACGCACAACCTCCAGCGAAGCCCCGCCCCCTATACACACAACCTCCAGCGAAGCCCCGCCCCCTATACACACAACCTCCAGCGAAGCCCCGCCCCCTATACACACAACCTCTAGCGAAGCCCCGCCCATCATGGGGCACAGCCCCCAGCGAAGCCCCGCCCATCGAATGCACAGCAATCCGCGTGACCCCGCCCATTGAAACTCATTTAAGCTCTTTTAATATTACTTAACTTTATCAAAACGTACATTTTATTTTTTACGCTGTTCATTCTTTTTTTTTTTTTCGGTAAGAATAGGAACAAATCAGTAAAATTATAACCTCAATGTTTTCTTTCTTTCTTCATCTAAATGAAACTAGCCTGTGCAGCCCAGTATGTGGAAGAAATGTAAAAATACATTCAAATCTGAATATCTGTTTTAACACCTGAGCAGGGATGAAAAATATCAATACTCTGCCGTGCTGAAAGAGACCATGTTTCAAGGATAAACATGAGCACAGTGATTTTATGCTGTATGGCACTGTCTAGTGTTCCTGGAAGAGACAGTCTAAGGAGACGTCAGCTGGTGAAGGAGTGTGTGCTGAGAGAAACCCGTCTGAGCAGATCTTCTGGTTCTCTGGGTGGAGATGGTATTCTCCAGCGTTCAGACAGAAACTGCGAGCTCACACACATCAGTCAGAGCTGGAGCTCTCACACACACCAGAGGAACGCCGCACAACAGGTTTAGTCTCTATCCCTGCGAAACCTTCAGCGCATCTCCTACAAACTCAAGCAGACTGAGTCTCTGAACTGAGAATAACTGTGTTTGGGAGCTCATTTTAATATATAACATTGTTTAAATATATGTCTTTATATTTCCTTTAGCCTAAAGTTTTACATGACAATACATTTAACATGGAAAAAGAAAAGATTTCCTTTTGAGGGGAAATATGATATAGATTTTAGCTTCATCTAAACATTATTGATGAATAATATTTAATATATGTTCTGAACATAAACCACAATCTTGTTATATCCTTTCTTTACCTTTAGCTAAAATGTATTAAAATAATAATTAATATGAAAAATATATTTTTTTACATTTGCATTCGAGACAAAAGGACTCTAATAGCTTCCCAAAAATCAATAATTCACTGTTTCTGTAGAAACACGTCTTAAAACTATTTACTGTCGTCTCTTTTAAATCCAAGACTGAATCTCGGACTAGTCTTAAGCCCTGTTCAGGAAACTGCCCTTAATGTGTCATATTTTAATGTCTATTAGATACATTTAAAATATTCTGAATTTCATGTAAACAATAATGTACTATTTATAAAGAAATGTCTTGATGTATATTCTGAAATATGTTTATATATCCTTGTTGTTTTATCCTTTATCTGACATGTTAATATAAACATTAAAAAGCCCATTTTATATTATTGCTATTATTTATAGAAATATCTTTAATATATGCCAGCAATATAAATATATGCATATGTCTTTAAAATATCCATCCTTCAAATTAAGCTTAAAAATAATAATGTGAATTAAATATTCGCACGGTTTACATTTTATACGTGAATATAAACTCCAGCTGAGCACTGATGGATATTTAATGCAGGAGTCATGTGCATATTTCCAGCTCAAAGCAGAAAACTGTTAAACAAGCTTTATTCATTTGAATCAAAGCACAAACAAAACACAGCGGCGGCGTCATAAATCATCAGTACAACTTCATTAACAGCACGGGTGTGTGGGTCACATGACCATCCCTCCGCCCATGATCTCCAGTCTCTGTGTAGAAAACAAACAGAAAGGAGTGAGAGGAATGTTAAAGCACACACAAACACGAGCTCATGAATAATTCAGGCACCTGAGGCGGCTCTATGAAGGCCAGCCAATCAGACGAGTGCGTCGGGAGCAGCCCCATCGACTGACACTTGTAGATGGCCAGAGCGGATCCCAGCAGATTCCCGATCAGATACACCAGACCCTGGAGCCACTGCTGACTGGAGCTCTCCAGCAGCTTAAACGCTTCACACACACACAGAGACACGCGTTTCATTTAGAGCTCTGGGGTTGCCATGTTGAGAGAAATCAGGAGTAAGTGCGGAGTGTTGTGTGTGAACTTATTATTATTAATCAGTGTCTTTGTTACTGATCTTTGTGAAAAACACACATTTCTGAAAAGTGCTGATGTTTCGTCTCCAGCATCATGTTCTGAGCGGGATTAGTTGGAGTCGTCCTCTCCAGACGTTTCCTTCAGTTCGTGTTTGTTGTGAAAGGGCTTTTTTTGACACGAGTGTGTGTGTGTGTGTGTGTGTGTGTGTGTGTGTTACTCACTGGCTGACATGGACATGAGAGCTTGTATGGGTCTCCAGGCCATCATACACACCATCATGATGGGGAAGATGGAGATGGTGTTCCCGGACATGTACATGATGAAGAGGTTCATGGGAATCTGCTTGAGCGGACCCAGCGCCACATCCCAGCACCTCTGCACACACACAGATCACACAGCGTTCATTCACACCTCCGGCACTCTGAGAGCCTAAACTAACAGCTTTCATTGTAACTAGACAGAGCGTGTGTTAGTGAACTCTTCTCCTGCTGTGTTGTTCGGTGAGCGCTTCACCTTCTCCACCAGGTTGCGGTCAGCCTCCTGCACGCTGGTGTCTGGGACAGGTTTGTCCGAGTATCCTATGGGATACATGACGTCTCCGTCCTTGCTCTGCCGGTCTCCACGGCTCCTGCTGAGAAGCACAGAGAAGCAGGTCAGCGGAGCTCCATAGCGGGGTCAGCGAGGTCAGACTGAAGCGGCACCTGCTGTTGCCCAGACTCAGCTCCAGAGACCACTTCATCCTCTTGATGCTGGCTCCGCCCCTCGTGGCCAGAGCCCCGCCTCCCTGTGATGTCATCGCACCTGAGCTCCGCCCCAGTCAGCTGAACACTGATCTATTCTCAAACAAACAGCCGCTTCTCCATCAGAGCCACATATATACACACTTTTTTATGGCAAGTGATTTCATTTGTTCATTCAGCTGTAGGTAAACTTATTTGATTGCAACCACTTACCTTAAAATATTGTACATTCACTAAAACACTGTTAATACAATTAATAATTGTGTTGTATGCCTTCATCTGATAAAACACGGTGAGAGAATATAAGGGAACTAATTTGTGTTGAAATTGATGTTAATTAGTATGGTTTTAATTCGCTAGGTCTGTTTCTCGATGAATAACAGCTCCTCTCCGGTCCTCATGCGCTCTGTTGTTCTGTTAGAGTGATGGTTATGATGGACAGTGAGTCTGTGAACAGCGCCGGCTCTCTCCGATTATAAACAGAGAGTACAGACACGTTAATAGTTCGGGTGCAGTGATCTCCTCACCGTTCAGAGCTCCGGTCAGCCGTTAATCCACCGAGAGCAGTCTGAGGAGCAGCGTCAGGATCCCGCGGCTGCAGATGACGTCAGGCGGAACGCACTTCCGTCCCCAGCATGTGACGTCAGAGAGAAGGCTACCGGCTGAACTTAAAATAAATATCAACTATACCATTTATTTTATTAAAACGTTTGTTAACGGGTTTTTTATTGCCTTTGGTACCTTAAAATAATCAAGTAAAATAAAATGTATATCAGGATCAGCCATAAACATTAAAATAAATTACTGTAACGCTTTTAATGATCAGTACTATTACTACTTACATTTGTTTTATTATGACAAAATTGTTAATAGTTCCTCTCTAAAACTTTTTTGCTCATCAAAAGGAACACAACACAAGAAAACACACAAGGATACGGTTTCTTTTTTTTATAAAATTAAACCTTTACATCTGTAAACGTACATAAACACAGACAGCATTGCGCCACAGCTAGCAGCAGTATTTACAGAGCCTGCGGCGTGTTATTTGTAGAGCGAGAGCTGCGGGCAGTGATAGAGACACATGTAAGAGTCACACAGTAAACGGCGGACAGGATCTCTGAGCGCCGCGGCGTCCAGACGAGACACTTCCTCCACAGACAGACTCAGATACCGAGACACCTCTGGACACGAGCGCACCTGCGGCACGTTAAAGCCGTTCTCCCCTCCTGCACACACACAGAAAGAAAGAAAGGGATAACTCATGTACCACACACAGAAATGATAATAATAAACAGGAATTAATTAACGGAACGGTTGCAAATATATAATAATAATAATAATAAAGTAAAAACCATTCGATCTTATGACAAGATAAGACTAGAGGCTAGAGAGTGCCTGGTGTTCTCTTTAAATATGAGTGTTTACCCTCTCGGTCAGCCATGCTGTCGAAGAAGAGCCAGTCTGTGGCCCCGGGGCCGTATTTGACGAAGCTGACGTAGTGGCTCGTCTCGATGCAGGTGACGGCGAACAGATCCATCAGCTGCCGGGCCCCGTGAACTGGCCCTTCCCAGCAGCCCCGGGGCCCCCGCACCTCCAGCGGCCGGTGTGTCTGCCGCTTCTTATGAGTGTGAACCTGACCCACAGAGAGAGAGAGAGAGGGGTTTACTAGATACATCATTCACATAATAATACAATATTCCATATGGCACACCTCTAGAGTGTGTGTGTGTGTGTGTGTGTTACCTGTGTGTTACAGGTGTTGCAGTACTGTTTTAACTGTCCAGGGGTGATGTCCACATCCTCGTAACACTGCAGACACTCCCACTGCGCCACCGACTGACAGATGCTGCACTGACGCAGAGCTACACACACAACCAGGACTTGAAAAACCATACATACGCTAATTAAGACATTATTTTAATATAAAGCAAAAATACAAAACGTGTCATTATTTTCTTTTTAAATATTCATAAATACAAACTGTATAATGTATAAATGTACAAAAGAGCGAGTGAATGAAGGAGGGATGGTTACTCTCGTCCAGAAGGTCTGTGATGTCAAGGCTCAGGGAGGGAAGAATGGCATCAAACATCTTGAACTCTTTCCCGAATCTGGGCATCAGGAGCGGCAAACAAGACGGAGCCTTGAGAAAACAACATGAGCGTCTGTGTGTCTCACTCTCTGATGATTAGGTGTGTGTGTGTGTGTGTGTGTGTGTGTGGTCACCTCGGTGAGCTTGAGTCCCGAGTGCATGAAGGAGGACTCCAGCAGTGTCTGGACGCTGGACACACGCAGCAGCCCCGGAGACATGAGCGGAGAGAGAGCCGGAGAACCCGGAGACACCAGAGGAGACGACGGAGACGCTGACGGAGGAAAGAGCTGATAGATGAAACACTCCTGAGCCTTCTGCCTCGCAGACCTGCACACACACACACAGAGGCAGGGTTCCCGTTAACAGATACATTCAAACAATACACTACAGATCCTAATCACTAACAGATATTCATAGCCAACTGAATATCTTGAAGAACCTGAAAAACTCTGGTTTCTGAGATTGGTTGTGCTTTGCTTTGCACAAACCACTGAACTTCAGTCCACCAGAAAGGGTGAAGCTGACCGCTGTATAAGAGTCACTGATCCGAGGTTATGTGAGTGACCGGAGCAGATACAGAACGAGCGAGCAGCGTCTCTGAGAGCCAGCTTCACCCGAGGAAGAGCGCAGCAGAAATATCTGGCCTGCTCAGAGCTGCTTTGTTTTCTAAACACAGAAACAAGATACGCTGAACTGCACACGGCACTGACTAGGAGTGTGTGTTTAACACTGACTAATGCTTCAGAACACACACACACACACCTGATCTTCAGCAGCGGCTCCACCCGGAGAAGCAGGAAAAGCTGGTTGAGGAATTCCTCTGGATCTAAACACACACACAGACAAAGATATGGTGATGAACAATTGCTGATTCTTCAAAACTTGAATAAAATATCCAAACATCAAATCAATCACACACACCTTTCTCCTCGTTGGTAAATCCTGAATCCGCCGTTTCTGCTTTCAGTAGTTTGCGTAAGGCCATGGTTTTACTGGCACACACATATCCATACCTGCAGACACACACACACACTCAGAGCTGAACATCTCTCACAGCTACAGCGCCTGGAGAAGTCATGTATTTGAATGTGTGTGTGTGTGTGTGTGTGTGTGTGTGTGTGTGTGTGTGTGTTTTACCTCCTCAGAGGGTTGACGATCTCACAACGCAGCAGATCCTGAGCACTTTGACTGATGGGATTGTTCTGAGCTGCTGTCGGCCAAAACAGCAGCCAATCAAACGAGCTGCAGCACGAGAACATGCTGAAACACACAGATGAAGTCAAAAGCATAAGAAGCACAGCATCTGTAGCAATAGCCCTAGGATATCATATCAGGATATTAAGATATTCTGTAACTATCAAAACTTTTCATTTCTGATCAGTAATATGCATTGTTCAGAACTTTAAAGGTGATCAGATTCCAGATATTATATGTCAGACAGACATATAATAACAGTAAGCCGGGCATCAATGGAAAGATGATGTATTCATGTATGAATCTGCACCTGAAGAGAGAGGCATCCAGGTAGCAGGAGTTCAGGTGACCCTGGATGCCCTTCTTGAAGCCCTCATAGGTCAGTCGGGCGTCTGGACCGGACAGAGGAGGAGTGTGGTCTTCCACACGCTTACTGCTCCAGTTAGCAAACGCTGGAACACACACACACACACACACACTCATCAGACGTGTGTCTGAGACAGTACTCCTGTAATAACACACATCGTGAGATATTGTGTTCAGCTGAAGCTCTTCTCACCGATGGAGTTACAGCGGTCCACCTGATTGATGGGCAGCTCGGGCTCGGGGAACCTGGAGTCTCGCCTGCAGTTCTTCAGCTTGACGAACAGCCCTTTATTAGCAGCGCAGCGGAAGTAGCGCTCGCCCAGATAACTGCCATCGGTCGCCGCAGACAGCTCCTGATCCTGACCACAAGCAGCATTCGTATTAAAGAAACATTTATTTTAATTACATTTTCTGAATATAGAAACATATTTTACACACTGACACATGTATGGTACTTGTCTTTAATTAAAGTCGTTTCTTGTGTTTAAATGCATTTATTAATAGCACTTATTGTGATGGTGTTACGATTAGAGGCGTGTGTACCAGCTCTATTCCCGCCACTGGCTCTGGGATGTTGTTGATTTGACCGATCCAGCGAATGACTCCAAAGAGGGGCGGGTCATTCACCTCCACCATAGAGCCCACCTCCAGCCAGGGCCCAGGCTCCAGCCCCGCTGGAGACGGCAGGTTGTGGAAGCCGTTGGAGGAGCGTGTCGGGCTGGTGGGCGAGGCCTGGGGGCTGGTGGGCGGCAGCAGAGCAGGTTTGGCAGAGCTGAGAGGAGGAGGAGGAGGTCTCAGAGCCGGTCGGGGGCCGGAGGAGGACGGAGGCTGCAGGGCTCTTCTGGCCGTTTCCAGCATCAAGGGCTGGATCAGAGGACGCTTCGGCGGGGTCAAGGACGGGGCCGGATCTCTGCTGGACGAAGGTGGCTCTCTGGACAGGGGCGGATCTCTGCTGGACGAGGACGGCTGCGGGGCCACTTTACTGGGGACCGGCAGCAGAGGGACTTTAGGGAGCGCTTTAGGACTCGTCACAGCCAGAGGAGATCGCTCAGATCTACACTCTGTACAACCAAACACATCACACACATACAGTCAACAGTCTTTCACACAGCAGATATCACCTCTGATGTTTTGTTACTAGCAGGTACTGGACTTAAAATTAGGGTTGGGTACCGAACCCCGGTACCATTATACACCTGTACCTAAGTAACCGGTATGTACCGAACCGAATCAAAACGTGGATTTCGGTGCCTCATCTCGGTTGGGTGCCTAAACGACAAACCCAATAAATATCTATGGCAGCAAATCTATGGCATTAATAAGCGAGCGCACCACTGATGCTGGTGGCGGTAAATCATTTCCGCGAGAGGAAAACGCATCTACAGGCGAAGAAACGGGAGCCCGCGAGCTCATTTCAGCATGATGTGTCATCTGCCCGCGATTGTTATCTTGCACTCGATCTTCTCTGCTCTGCTCGTGCGGACATGTTTATTTGGGTCAGTATTGGATGCCTGTTATTAGATGATTTAGTCAATTGGAGCATATGTTAGTTATTGTTTCATAAGCTCATTTTATTTATTCATTAATTATTTTGTAATGCATTGTTCATAGAGTAAATCTTTTTCAGATACTTTATGAATAGACTTCTTAAACCCTTCATGCCATTTCATGATAAATCATTCACGTGAACAGTTTCATATTATTTGCATCCTGAAATGAATAGATCTGTATCCCTCTGTGTTGTTTTTATTTGTTCTGTTTGTCTTTAAATCTTCTTTGTTATAGATATGATTATAAATCAAGAACAAGGCATTCACAGCTGTATTTATAAACTGCCTACTAATGACTATTAATGTAGGAACAATGCTTTATAAAGGATGAACCGACTGTGTACTAATGCTTAACTAATGATGCATAGTGTGCACCCGTATCGATACCCAACCCTACTCAAAGCGCTCTCATTAGTTAGTTTTCTGGCGTGTAACTGGTGCAGAAAGGTTACCTGCGGTCACTTTAGAGAGCGGAAGTAAAGCTCCAAACTCAGGTGAAGGGATGGAGCACAGCTTGGTGTTTTTATAATACCCATCCCACGGTCCTCCTGGATGGTCCTAAATACACACACACACACACACATTAAACCCAGAGCAACTTTTCTGCCTCAAACTTCACACTGACCTCGGGACTTCAGAACTGACCAGCAGTACTCCCACGTAGAGCGGGGCCAGGGCCGGGGCCGGGGCCCGGCTGGGCAGGGGCCCACAGAACTGGACGGTCCCTCTGTGGACGCTCTGGTCCTGTGTGAAGCAGACTCTCTGACCGAGGGCGAGCGGCTGCGGGCTAGACTCCGCAGCACGGGACAGGACACTGACGCTGGACGAGCGCGGGAGCACCAGCTCACTGACCGGCAGAAACAGACCACAGCCCTCTGGACACACGAACAGCTGATGACCCTTATAGCTGCCATTACACTTCCCCCGGCCTGCCGCCCAGCCCTGACGGAGAGAGAGAGACGGTCACACACACACAGTGTGTTATTGGCTATTGCTACAGATACACCGGTGCTGCTGATGACCGCTTCCTGTGCTCCAGAGACACATTTGTCCATTAAATCATTTCATGAAAGCATTACAGAAGAGAAAAACGGAATTCACTTCTCTCTATTATTACAGGACGATATGTAAGAAAATATATGATTTTTATTAAACATTACTCATTGCACATATAATTAGATTTAATTGATCAGTTATATATATATATATATATATGATTATTTAATAACTTTATAATTGACAACAAGTAGGCTTTTATTAAAATTCTACATCAAATCTAATCTCATATTTATGCATTAAATAATTTAATGCAAAATATTTTAAAGCATGTAATCACTAAATTTAATTAAAAAAATAATTGTAATATAATATATTATATATACACATTTAGATTTAACTGATTAATTATATAGATTTAATTCAAATTAAATTACCTTATAACTGACGACAGGTATTTCATTAATTTATTTTATATAGATTTCATTAATACATGAAAATATGTATTTTAGAAGAGATATGTAATATTTAATAACATTTTGTAATATACATATTTATTTTATTTGTGTATGATTATTTTTCTATGTAAAGCATAATTATTGTAATGTGCCATATAAAGAAACTTGCCTTGTCTATATTTAATTAATATGCAATCATAATAAAAACATTTTATAAATGATTAATAATTAATTTAATTACTGATATTTAACTGATATCTTGGAGAAAAACTTATTTTTGTTTCTTTTAAAATTGTTTTGTGTTTTCAACTAACTTTGCTAAATACATGCATTATTAAACGCATTATTATTATTATGCACTTTATTAATATTTTTTCATTCATTAATTTAAGGAATATATAGTCTTCACCTAAAGGGAATTTAGAAGATGATAAATACTGATTAAGTAAAAGTTTTTCTGGGAGTATTGTTAATTCAGGTCATTCAAACTCACTTTGAGCTGGACCCCAAAATAAACGGCGGAGCTGCCCCTCGTCAGCGGCCCTCGGTAACGAAGCTCTGCTTCGGCCACCTCTGGTTGGCTGCGGCTCCAGATGACCCTGACCTCTGACCCCAGCGCGAGCGCGGCCATGCGCTGCAGGACCTGCGGTCTGGACAGCAGCTTGAGGCGGAGCTGGAGGTCCAGGACGGGTTCGAGGAGGCCGGCGAGATCAGCTGGGACTTCATTGAGATCCTGTTTCTCCAGCTTCACCACACAGCCGCTATCAATCACCTGAGACCAAGAAAGAGCTTTCACATGACCAGCACTGAACCATCACACACACACATCTATACATTTAACAAAAAGCTTTATGTTATGTTTATATATATATATAGAGAGAGCATTTAAAATATAAGAGTATAAACATTTTTAAATACGCTGTATGTAGGTGTATTTATACACTGCCTGCATAATAACTACACAAACACATGACAGCACTAGTTTATTTCATTTTATTTATCCTTTATTTGAGCAGGAAGGTCCCACTCAGATGTAGTCCTGGCGGCACAGAAGAGCTCACAATAAAACAATTCACAAACACAGACAACATTTCCAAAAAAAAACTACTTCGGTCTAAGCTTTTATTTTTTCTCTCTTTTCTCCCATATATTGTACAAATTTGGTGTGTTGTGTGTGTGTGTGTTAGGTGTAGTATAAGAGAGAGTGTGTGTGTGTTAGGTGTAGTATAAGAGTGTGTGTTTGTGTGTGTGTGTGTGTGTGTGTGTGTGTGTGTGTTAGGTGTAGTATAAGAGTGTGTGTGTGTGTGTGTGTGTGTGT
>JAUMHI010000243.1:285730-304945 GCA_032359435.1 Enteromius unitaeniatus | reverse complement strand
AACGTGACAGAGCGTAAACATCTCCTGACCATCAGCTGCAGATTCTCTGGAGCAGTCGTTCCTCTGTTCAATCCTGGAGTAGGAGATCAGGGAGTGCTTAGAATTCTAGACTGCCCAAAACCTGTAGAAGCAGCTGTAGAGTCCAGTCAGCCTTTATTGAGTAACAGTTCAGATGCCTGACTGACCAATGCAGTTTGTTTAAAATGGACACAAAGAAGTATATATTTGCACAACAACACTAATCTTCAGCCAAAGTTAAGATGAGGAGTTTCATTCTCAGTCTTCTTTCATGATGTGTTTCTGGTATTTGGTCAACGTGCTCAAGTGGTCATAAAGAAGTGTGTGTAGAACAGGGATGACCAACTCTGTATTACAGACATGTGTGTTTGCTTAGGGATGGAGATCAACTCTGCAAACTCTTAAATCTAAGCTTCCAAAATTTTGTTTTTCAACCATTATTGATTCACCAAAGAAACCTTCAGTTCAAATTTAAGAACATTTTAAAATTCTAAAGAGTGTTTCCACTATAAAGAATGATTTTGCTGAATGGGAAGTTTGCATGGATGTTATGGAACCATTGATGCCAATAAAAAAAAGAAAACCCTGCAGAACTGTTGAACATGTTTTTTTGATTACCTGTAACATTTGTAACATCTAACTAAACTTACAATGGAAAGTTTTTTATATGTCTTGTAAAGTCTTTTGATTTCAGGAGTATACAAATTCCTGAACATCAGATCTTTAGAGTATTATGGTGGTCTTCAAGTGTGGGTCTTCAAATTCAACTCCTCATCCTGTCAAATTGACCCTGCTATTTCTCTTTTAAAACTTCACCATCTCTGCATCTCTCTCTCTCTCATTTCATTAATTCTTCTCATACCTTTGTTTTATTCCCTCTCAAACTCAAAACTGCTGCAGTCACCCCTGTTCTCAAGAATTCTAAACTTGATCCCTCAGCCCTATCCAACTATCGTCCCATTATGATTTAACTTTTATTGCTAAATTACTGGAACGTACTGTTGTCTTCCACAAAAAGTCTCCTTGATCCCTGTCAGTCTGGTTTTTGTCAACTCCACAGTACTGTAACTGCTCTTGTAAAGGTGGTGAATGATTTACTAATTCTGTTACTTTACCTCAGTTCTGCCTTTTATACCAATTTTGGTTTTCCTCTCATCTTTCTGACAGACAGTTCTACATTTCAGTAAAGGATTTTCAATTGCCTACTGTCCTCTGAAGCAAGGTGTCCCCCAGGGATCTGTTCTCGGTAAAAAGAGTTGGTTATTATTGTGAGATTTCTTGGTGTGCAAATTTTCCACACTTGTCTGTAGGTGGCGCTCTCTCTGCTTTCTGTGCTATTCTGTAAGACTGTAAGAGTTTGTGACCATAAATGCAACACAATACATTTGTACATTAATAACATACTATATGAGAGTCGCAAAAACAATTTTTTTTTGTATATAAATGTAATTTACTAAATTATTTTTTATACTATGTCAATTTATTGTTAGGTTTTAAAACAACCAAATTTTGATTTCAAACTCTGAAGAGCTCCAAAATAACTTTTATCTATAAGAAAAATTTATTAAAAAATAAATTGATAACAATGATAAAGCTTCTCCTGTGTGGGAGCGTCATTCATGCTCATTATCAATCAATACTGCCATATTATAGATCTAAATATCACATTCTACTTGCTCTCTCTCTCTCTCTCTCTCTCTCTCTCTCTCTTTCTTTACAGTCAATGCACTGTAATAATGAAAAATGTATGGGCTTTATTTATCCATTCTGCTTTTCAAACCAACCCAGCATGTGTTCTTCATTAGCAGTGGAGTTAAGGTTGGGTTATTTTTTAACCCAGCAGTTTATAAAGTGTAATGATCTGATTACGTCTCTTTTATTTAGGGATCATATGACTTTTTTTATGAAGAGAAATGAAAAAAGGCATCTAACAGGTCAAATTCACCTGAAATAACCAGGTTACTGTGATTTAACGGACAAGTCTCCGGTGAGTTTGTTTCCTCATTTAATATGAGTCAGATCAAATATGTCTCTCTTATCATATTCATTTTCTGTCTATGTGAGTGTTTATGTGAGTCTGTATGAATTTTCACAGGCATGTTGTTGACTATTATCGCTTTACTGGGGAATGTCCTCACAGAGACTTCTGGTAAGAGCAACACAAACACGTTTGGATTTCATTCAGACTTCCCTTACTATAGCCTAATAACCATGGCTTTTTTGTTTTACTTGTAGTAATATCCATGGTTCATTTTTGTAATAGTTCAGATTCTTAACAGCTTTTTTTTTATTTTTTATTTTTTTTTACTAAAAATAGCATGGTAGGAACAGAAAACTGTACAAAATAAATAAAAATAATATAAACAGTACTGTTAGAATAGCTTTTATACAGTTAATGTATGATACAATTATCAAGTACTAGATCAAATTTAAGTGATTTAAATAAAAGTAGCCTCTTATTTCCGGCCCGGAGTTGATTGTGCAAAAATAACTGGTTTGATCTTCCTAAACGATTCATAACCAGTGGGTTTAGTAAATTATGTTGCTAAAGTAAAATCAATAACATTAAAATAAAATGAAAATTTCCATTATTTCTCTTAAGTTGATCAGTATGTATATCCTCATTTATCTCAGGACCAAAGCAACGCTGGCAGTATACTATATATATGGCAGTATACAGTATAGCTCGAGCACATTTTGCATGTTATAATGGAAGATTAAGGGAAGGTGGAAGGGAGGGTATCATGTATAAAATGTTTAAAATACACATGTATTTTAGTCAAGTTCATTTAATTTTCTTCTGGTGGCTGGTGACTGTCTTTTGATAATAATGCAGGCAGAAATTATTTTATGCTGCAAATCGAAGCCGAATGTGACTATACAGACTGTGACTCCAAGTGAAATAAAAACCAAAATGCAGAGCACAAAGAACTGTAGGACTGGCATCATAACACATGCATGGTAGAAAATATGCAAACATACACTCGCACCCACAAATGAAAGGGTTATACTATCAAACCCTATACACTAAGCATGCATATACACACACAATTTGCTCTGCTTTGTAATAGTATTTTTAGGTTTCACGCTTTTGGGTAGACTTGGCCATGTCCGTTTTCTAAATGACCCTGCTATTGCTATCCTAGGAGCAAAGTTCAACATTTCTTTGAAAATTATTGACCAAGATCAGGTGTTCTTAACTCTGGCCCTTGAAGTCTTCGGGTGAAGCTCCAACCCTACAGCCTAGGCAAGCCTGAACATTATTCCACAACTGCATAGGACTAATACATTAAAAAAGGTTTTTGAAAAGAAATTCTAATATTTAATAAATAATTTGTTTGATAAACACTGTAGAAGCAAAGTTTCTGATAATGAGGTGTTCTACTGTGTGGCATATCATGGATATGTGTAAAAAATGTGCACATAAAAAACATGCCAAAATGCCAAATCATCTTTAGTGGCCAATTTCTTTTTTTTTCATAGGGCTCTAGGGCAGCTTCGAACAGGCCCGATCACCCTCGGTCAACCACTGAATATTGGCGTGCATTTAATTACAGCCAGGTACACCTCATCACTATGTGAGTGTAAGAGGGTACGTATGTAATGCACTTGCAGCTTTTCGCTTCGGAGCCTTGCTGCATCGTATGCTTTTGTTCGAGTCTGATGGACGGAGAAATCCTCAACGCGGAAAAAGAGTTCCTGCGAGTTCATGCTCTCTTTACCATCAGCAAGGACAGGGCGGCTGATTTGTGAACTCTGCGGGCTGGTAGTCTTTGTAAAGGCTAGATCAAGCCAGCTCTTTGCAAACCAGCGAGCAAGTGCACGACGTGCCGCGAGTGGTCCTCCCTGGGCAATCTGAGGGTGAAAAAATCTGCTTCCGGTAGATTTCTCACCTCTCTGCACAGACATGATCACTGCCTCATGCGTCTGGGCAGGTAAAAAAAAAAGAAAAAAAAAAACTGGGGCAGCATTCTTAGATGACTCATGCGTTCATTGTCCACAGCTGCATGACCATCCCTACAGTGAGACGTTTTCCCATCGCCGTCTTCTCACGGCAGATAGTTGAGCTGTAAAGTTTTTTCGATAGCCTCGGTGAGGCGCTTGGGGATCCTTATGCTGACTGCGTGGGATGCTCTGCCGGGCAAAAATAAAAAGAGCCCCGCAAACTTCTGCCCGTCACGTAGTTCCATTGGGTTACCAGAGCAGATTGCTTCCCTGTACAGCGAGCTGAGCATCTCCTCTGAAAAGGAGTCCACCCCAGAAAGGTGAGATGTCTATTGCAGCGTCAAAGGGGAGTTGGCTGGTAAGGTGAATGTCTCACAAGGGCAGAGCCCATCTGTGGTCGCTGCCTGTCAGAGCCAGACACCGAACTGTCAGCTATGCTCCTATGCTATGCTGGTGTCAGGTGCCCCCCATCCGATTCTTTGAGGCTGGATGATTGGCTTCTGGGGCAGGGACCACGATACTCCCGCATTTTCCCCAAGTGCTTTTCTTCCCGTGGAGGTGCACAAGGTCGTGGCCGTGTTCCGGGAGCGGCAACTATGGCTGACCCTGGCGCAGATGACAGACCTTAACAAAGCTCGCTTTCTTGACGATCCCATCTCCCAGGGCGGCCCTGGGAGATGGGATATGTTGATATCTTTGTAATGTTCAGTGTTTTAAAAATCTGTTCTAATTCGTAAATTGATTCACCAATCCTGTGTATAGGAACAAAGGACCATAAAAAAGTTCCCTCCAAAGAATCAACACACCATTGGTCTTTGACCCACAGGAGGTGTGACCTCAACAGGTTACAAAAAGCCTACACAGCAGAAGTTTATTCTCTTTTCTCTTTCCTACTTTCCCGGATGCTGGCACACCACTATCTTGCTGATCTCCTGACCAACCAAGGGCTGATGCAGCGCAGTCTGCAGTCTTGGAGAGACACTGAGATTAGGACTTAACCCTAAGTTTTACACTAGGCCTAAGCCTTGAATTTCAGGTAACTCAAGATCCGTGGATCGCAACAGATCTATCTCAATCATGAGAGTCAGGACATCTTTTGGAACTCATTACTCTTCAAACCATGAGTTTCTGATTCTGCCTTGCAAATAAGTGTCCCTTTAGGATTTCGGCCCTTGCTACATGCTCTAGTGATACTGTAAGAAGGCATATTTCTGTGGTCAAGAAAATATCCTTTCTTAATTACACTATGTGTTCGCTGAACTAACAGATTAGTTGATAGTAATTCTGCTACAGTTACTACTGGCAGCTAATATAAATAATTGCAATTAATCAGAATTAATAGTAATTATTTATATACATATCTATATTTCCCTCAATGAGCTAAAATTTGTTACAAATGCTTGCCTGTTGGCACCGGGGTCTCTGGGTAACGCGGCCTCAGGGTCATGGGCTTTTCCTCGGGTCTGTTCCCATATGTAACATCAGAGTGACTCGACTGAAGGGGAACGTCTAAGGTTACGAAGGTAATCCATGTTCCCTGGAGGGAACGGAGACATTACATTCTCTTGCCACGACCCTGGGTTGCGCTGACGCTGGCTCAGCTCCTCAGCAAAAACATGCAAGTGCATTACATCCATGCCCTCTTATACTCACGTAGTTATGAGGTGCACCTAGCTGTAATTAAATGCACGCCAATATTCATTGGCCTTTTCTTATTAGACGATCGGCCTCTCGTGCGAGTTCCCATATGTAACGTCTCCTTTCCCTCCTTCAGGGATCGTGAGTTACCTTCGTAACCTTAGATGTTTTTCACACATGAAAATTCACTGAATAGTAAATGTGATCACACCTATAAAATAATATTTGGTAACACTTTATAGCAACGTCCCGTTGTAAGTCATTTATAAGTGATTAGTTAATGATGAAATGTTCATCTACAAAACATTCACAAATGATTAATAAGGGATTATTATGTTTATTTAATTAATTTACACATTTTTATTATTTAATAAAGTGTGTAAAAAGTGTGTAATATTTATATTGAAGCACACAGATATAGATTGAAGACATATATACTGTATATTTGACTGATCGTATCTCTGTCAGTTTCCTTCACTGTAGAGGTTCCTGCTGATCCTATAGAGGCTCGTATCGGATCCACGGTGATTCTGCCCTGCTGGATCTCTCCTCCTGAGAACGCTGAAGCTCTGGAGATCCGCTGGTACCGGCAAGATCAGTTCAACAACCCCATTGTCTTCTATCATGACGGGAGGATCCAGGACATCCAGGAGTGTTTCAGGAACCGAAGCTCTTTAACTCTGCGCTCAGATCAGTCTGGTGGACTGAAGGATGGAGACGTCTCTCTACGGCTGGAGAAACTCAGAGTTCAGGATGATGGTCCATTTCAGTGTTATGTGAGTGGAGAAAATGCATACGGCAGTGATGAGGTGCTTCTCAAGATCATGGGTGAGTAGCCGCTTTTTAAGTATTTACATCCAAGCCTTGGGTATAGTATATACTGCTTATTTTTGCTAAACATCTCATTTTGTGTTTGATTGATTAGAAGTAGTTTTAATGGTTTACTGGAGGATGAATAATTGACAGAATGTGCATGTTAAACTGTTTCAAGAACATGGAAAGACAGTGTGTAAAACAATACACTTACTGTAGGTATTTTTGGTTTGTTCGGAGAGGATCTGAACATTTTTGTGTCCTTCTCTCATCAGGTTTAGGATCCACTCCTGTCCTTGTTCCACAGCCTCTTGATGATGGGCATGTGAACATCAGCTGCAGGTCCAGCGGCTGGTATCCAGAGCCCAGCATCACATGGACATCAGATGATGAAAGGGTCCTTCGTCCTGGAGGATCATCTTACAGTCGTGGAGAAGACGGAATGATCTCTGTCCACAGCTGGATGACTGTCTCTCACTCAGATGCTCAGCTGGTCTCATGTTCACTGTCCATCAGAGCTGGAGAGTTCCAAGAAAGTAGGATTGACGTACAGGCCGTGATCTGTTCAGGTTAGAGAACATTTTCACTTATGCTTCATCATCATTCCAGGATATTTGTAGTTCCACATTAAACGTCTCAGTACATGTATGTACAGTGCTTACTCTCCCCCAGTACTTTGATCTGTGTTTTACACAGACGGATCACCACCCCTCTTTATGCGGGCTCAGGAATCAGTGGCGCCATTCAAAATAGGGACTTCTCATTCCCTCAGAGTCTTTCAGAGGATGCTCGGCCTCATGGCCACCACCAGTTAGGCAATTCCTCTGGGCCTGCTTCATATACAGTCCCTTCAGTCTTGACTTAAACCCCAAGTTCTTTCCCACTGCTGGTACCTGGGATGGTTTAATGTCAGGCTAAACCACTGCTGCATCAGAGCCTTGGCCCCTTAGAAAACTTCTTGCTTGTTTCTATTAGACGTTATGTTGGGACTGACATCCAGACCTGGGTTGGGGAGCACTGTGTGAGGGCGACTCAACGTTCAGCTTCTGGTCAAAGCTGGAGCAATATCTACATATCAGCTGCCTCAAAATGTTGGCAGTCTGTCAAGCCCTAAAACCTTTCTACAGGCCTTACTGGGGCATCATGTCCTAGTCCGCTCTAACAACATGACACTTTAGGACTTTAGGTTGGCTCATCGCCTCCTTTTATGGGTAATAGGGGTGGCATGTACATATACATGTATTCTTACTGAACTGTCATGGTACGAGCATCTCGGTCCTTACAACAAACACAGACAACCCACATGCCTCTCAGTCAGCAGGAACAACATTGTTGTTAAATTTCTGAGTCAAATCTGCCTCCCCCTTACTCTGTTCTGACCTGGGACTTGTAAATAGTCTTTAGCGTGCTTCGGGACCCTCCCTTCTATCCGATCTGCAGCCCATGTCTCTAAGGGTGTACTCACACTAGGTACTCCCTTGAGTACAACTGTCCCCCCTCCCCACTCCCTCTTTAGCCTGCACTCACATAGGGCTTCAGCATTCGTGCCGGAGCATGCTTACGTCATTATGGTGCAATGTTTCAGGATAAACAGGAAGAGTGGGGCTCTTGCTGAACGCAATGGAGTTCATTTTGTGGATAGTAACTTTGAGTCGTTTGGTCCGTGGTGGTTCACAGCCCTCTCACTGCCTATTGCTATTGTTTATCGCTTTTGTTGGTTTTGGAGTGTTGCAAAAACGTGACGTCATGCGTCCTGTTCTGTGCTCCAGCATGGTTAGCGCTCACACTACATGCGAACGGTTCGGAGAACCCTCACCCTCACTTGGGCTCGGTTCAAGCTGCCTAGTGTGAGTACACACCCTCCACCCTCCTTTTGGCACTGGCATCTGTCAGAGTCATGTCATGTTGAGCACTCTGGCCCTTTCAGCTTTTGGTATGCTTCAGAGGCTGCTCTGAATGACTCAAAAAACCTGAAGATTTGAGAGATGATCTAATCAACGATGATCTTTCTGGCTAAGACTGCATTGTCTGGCACATGATGAAAGAAAGACTCAAACCCCAAGACTCAAAACAGGTGAACTAATTCCCCTACAGAACCTATAGGATGTTGCAGTAGTGCATGCGCAAATGATGAATGACTCACTCTCCAAGATGACTCTTCCCGAGTCACATTAAAGATTCGTCAAAATGAACAAATCGTTTAAGAACAACACAGTACTATTGTGAACGGATTTATAAATATATGTATTTTCTACTTAAAATGACTGTAATTGATTTATATATTTTAAAGTGTTCAGATTCACCTTGTTTCTCATATTTATCAGGTCCATGGAAGGCTCTTTTCTTCACTTTCCTTGTCTTTGCTCTTCTGGGTTTGGTTGTGTTGATCCTCTACAAGTACAGAGAAAAATTAACAGGTTCGATCATATTGAAAGATTTCAGAAGAATCCATCTTCAGTTTTAAGTGTATCCTGCATCCTGCGTTGATTTGTATTCTGTTTTTCAGGGAAGAAACCAGCTGAAGAAGGTGAGTAACTTCATTTGCAATCTAAACAGTCATGAATCATATAATCACTTTTAGACACCATGTTACTGGGAGAAAACAAGTCTCAAGTCTGTAACTTACTGTAGAGTTTCTCAACTGGTTTGGCTTCAGGACCCTTGTTTTCCCATGGTCATCAAGAATAGACCCACAAACATATACAAAATGACACAAAGTAAACATTCCATTTTTGGGTTATGGAAACAGCAATTATGGTGAATATACAATACTAACGTGAATTGTTAATGAAACATGGAAACTGCTCCTGAATAGAACGATTATCATACCTTCACGCAAATCCTTCCTAGTTAACACAAACAGATAGTATGTGATTTATCGCTACTGTTCTTTATTTAATGCGTTGCATGCACATATTATTTCTGCGCTTTAATGAAGTGACATACGATGTATGCATTGTGTTATTGAAGAGTGCAATATATCAGACAGGACAGGATGGTTTGCTTTTCAGAGGTGAAAGATGTATCAAGTAATTTCAAAAGTTACAAAATAATGATATGACACTGACGTTAAGACGATCAACATGCTGAATCTGGACAGTTTTTCCCAGGCACTCTTTCAGGCTATTTACATTAAATCTGTCCACCAATGTCGATAAGTTATTACTGCATACTGTTTAATAATGTACTATAGTGATGGGCAGTTCGGCTCTTTTCAAAGAATCATCTCTTTTGGCTCGGCTCCCTTAAAAGAGCCTAATTCAAAAAATAGTTATTTATTTAACATTTTAATAAAACTTTAATTGAACAATTGAACAGAACCACAGCAAACAAATCAAATAACCTAAATAAAGGAAAACGTCTTAACATATATGATAAACATATATAACAAAACACTTATGTCTTCAGTGCCCGCCCCTACTTACAGCAAAAGATTCGGCTCTCCCCGGCTGGAGCCGGCTTTTCTCGTTCGGGGTTTGTTGTGCAATAGGATTGAGATCTAGGAAATAAGGAAGCAGAGGTAACAGCTTGAACTCTTTATCATGTTCCTCAAACCATTCCTGAACAGTTTTTGGCCATTATTCAGCTGAAAGGATCAGGGAAGCATCAGGGAACACCACTACCATTAGAGGGTACATGGTCTGCAATGATCTTTACTAAGTTTGTATGTGTCAAAGTAACATGCACATGAATGCCAAGACCCAAGGTTTCCCAAGATTTGGTGCTTTGGAGCTGCTCTGATGTAATCATCTAGTCATCACAGATTGGCCACAAATCAATCAGTCCTATTTAGATCTGTTTCTAACACATGCAATTCACTGACTGTAACTGACTGTAGCTGTCTTTCTCTAAAACGAATTTGTTTTTATTTTAGTTGTGGGAGACATAATAGGACTGAGGAAACATGCAGGCAAGGCATCAGTTCAGTTCTATATGCAGATACATGTAAATATAATCACACAACTAGGAGGGTTAATAATTGTTTAATTTATCCCCCACAGTTAAGATCACCATTGATCATGAGCGTTCACATCCAGATCTGATGGTCATGAAGAACTGTAAAATTGTGAAAAACAGTCCAGTATATAATCACAATGGAGATGGATTTCCATATGAATTATGTGCATTTGGAGCACAAAGATTCAGCTGTGGTCGTCACTACTGGGAGGTAGAGCTGGCATCAGAAAATACACCTCCCAAAAACTACTGGTTAATTGGCGTGGTGAAAGATGGAAGTTTTACTTCTAAAGACAGATCTGCTTTAACTCCATCAGCTGGTTACTGGTTCTTGTGTTCAGACGGTCCTAATGGCTTTCACACCAACACTGATCCACCAGTGACACTCTCACTGACACCGAGACCTGAACGACTGGGAGTTCTGTTAGATTATGATGACGGTCAGCTGTCATTTTACAACGTGACAGAGAGTAAACATCTCCTGACCATCAGCTGCAGATTCTCTGGAGCAGTTGTTCCTCTGTTCAATCCTGGTGTAGGAGATCAGGGAGTGCTTAGAATTCTAGACTGCCCAAAACCTGTAGAAGCAGCTGTAGAGTCCAGTCAGCCTTTATTGAGTAACAGTTCAGATGCCTGACTGACCAATGCAGTTTGATCAGAAGGATCTATCTGCACACACAAACGCATTTCCCTGTAACACCCAGAGCCAAGCATCATTACACACAACTCCATCAGAGTAGGACCAAACACAAAAGAATAGAAAGAGAAAAGAGATGTCAAGAAAACCTGACAAACACATGGGAATATCTCAGTTCTCAAACAGCATTCTAGAATGATCAAACATCTCTGCTCAACTCACCTCTTTTCTACTAAGTTTGTGAGGTGTACAATGACACTAATAGAAGAGAAGTCTCCTGAATGAGGACAGTTTTTAGTTCTGGTCTACCATAACTCTAGAAATAAATTGGGATTGCAAACACAACTTATTTAACTATTCTTTTTTAGAGTCCTCTCTACACATTAAAGGGTTCCCTCTGTTACAAGCTTCATCTGGTCTACTGAGATCTCAACTAAAACACAACCATAAACAAAGGAACCTAATGTAACTCATTTTGTACTCTTCTGTACTTCTTCTGTTTATGCACCAATCTATACTTTGAACCTGGAACTGATTAGCAAACAGAGGTGTTTCTAACAACAGGTTGGTTGTGATCTTCCTCATTTCTAAGTGACTTTGGGGAAAAAGGATTTACAAACAGACTAAAAGGTTTCTTCTATTTTACTGTATCTGCATGCTTCCTTTTATCTTGTGTACTGTAACAGACAATGACTTGTAAAATAATTCCTAATTCCCAATAACAGAGTTTTGATCTCTTTCGATTGCACTGGTGTCTTCTGTGTAGTAGAGCAGTCTGTGTATTTGCTCATGCCCAAATTCTAATATTTCTGTTTGATGTGGGAGTTTTGTGGTTTGTACAAATAGCTGTGAAACTAGATTTGTGTTTAGAGCTGTGAGGTCAGATGTTGCACTGGCCATTCAGTCCATAGTTAGCAGGTTAGCACTAAATAGTGCTGGATAACGAGCCACAGCTGGTACTAATTAGCTTGTATCCAATCATTCATACACACAACAATCATGAATGAGATTGTGAACTCATAAAACGTGGCAAGGGCATTACAATAAATGCTTAACTCATGATAAAAACTTCATAACATGTCGTATCATATCATAATTATTTATAAGAGCAGTTGTAATATACTATATAGTTTACTTGCTATATATATATATATATATATAATTATAATGTACTTGTTTTTTTTACTTAAAAGTTACAAGTTATAAAGGATTACGTTTCTCATAGTTATTATGTAATGTAAGTCTCATATCTTGATATGTTACTGAAGTCACTTTTTAGTCACAGTTTAATCAATGCACTCAAGGTTTTTTTTAAACGACTGTAGAGGGCGTTCTCTCTGCTATATCAGTACCATTCTATAGGCAAGGCAAGTATATTGATCGACTGTCCTGCAAAGTTCAGCTTTAACTCTAATCAAACACCTGAAGCAACTTAATAAGGTCTTCAGGGGCCAGTTGCAGCAGCTGGACCTACACCTGGTCACAAGACTAGACTGGACAAGATTCATGATTTGATCATGTCTGTAAGTTAATTATTACTGCAGACACAAAGTTTTGGATATAACACTCTGTCGACAGCAATTGAAAAAAAAAATAAAAAAATGTATGCCTTAAAATATCAGGCTACATGGTCTGGGATTATTCAAATAAAC
Source organism: Enteromius unitaeniatus (assembly GCA_032359435.1). Taxonomy (NCBI): domain Eukaryota; kingdom Metazoa; phylum Chordata; class Actinopteri; order Cypriniformes; family Cyprinidae; genus Enteromius; species Enteromius unitaeniatus. The sequence continues at coordinate 292,285 of JAUMHI010000243.1, read as the reverse complement.
TGTATAATTCTGCATCTTGCTTGGAAGGACAGTATAATGCTTGTAAATATTTCATGTCATCATTTCATCAATTCCATTGATTATTTGTAGTGTGCCCGCCATCCAATAATTGCAGTTTCATGCTTTGTTACTGTTAGAGTATCAGCTTTCAAATTCTGTCAGTTTTTATTCTGTTAGCTTTTTCAGGAACAGTAAGATGTCAGTAAAACATCAGGTGAAGTCACATTTACCTCAGGGAACACCTTCACTGTACAAAAACTCCATATCAGCTGGAAAACATTACTAGAGAGAAGCATTACATCTATTGTATTTTAGTTCACCTGCCGCCTTCATTTTAATTCAAATTAAAATGGACTTGTTAGAGAATGTTTCCTCAGTGAAATCATGGGTCTTTACCAGCAGCGTGAGCTCGTCTCAGCTCCTTCTAGAACTGAAAGAACATGTGTCAGCGGGGCGTAGTTTTAGTTACGGTGTAACAGGTGTAGATATTTATAGTAAAGACGGTTTCAAAGCCCAGCGTAGGGCTTACACGCAGCTTTTTTCCATGTAGCTGGTGCAACCGGCCCCAGAAGTGTGAGATCTATATATGAGAGGATGAAAATCCCTCTCCAGAACATTCTCAACCCTGGATGAGCTACTCCTTTATTAAGGCTTAATATCATTTAAACGGATGAGTTATAAAACACACAAACAAACAAAAAAGAATCCACCCCCTCACAGCTGTCATAAAGGGCAATGTTTTTCTGCTGTAAAGTCGGGCGTTTTAACATTCAGTCACTTCTGCGTTGTTTCATGTTTGGGGCAAAGAGTATAGAAGCCCAAGAGGCGAAACTCAGTAGAACGCTCCATAGCAAGAGCTCGGCCCACAAGGTCTATGTTTATGAATCCCTGCCTCTGCTGAATTATTTTTTTCCAAATCAAATTATACGTGAAAGAGACCCGTTTTAAAAATCAAATGATTTGCAAAATCTGCTTTAAAGTTTTTAAATGAAACGATTCACTTACTTGCTTAAAAAGACAAATTTATCATGAGATGGTTTATCATGATTTATCAGAGAAAAAAGTAAATATAAAGATTCTGTCCACTCTGCTTACTGTTTGCTAAGTAGAAAGCTGCTGTAAAATTACTGGAAACCGTTTACTCACCCTTATCTGTGTTCTATCGTGCATTTTCCTTGTTAAATCAAAAACATAAGGTCCTGAAATTACCACATATGATGTTTAGTATTATATTTATTCACAGTGTTTTAATTTTTAAATAAAAAATACATTAAAATAAATGGTACACACATATATAGGTATAATATATAAATTCTGTTCAACTGCACACAGTTAACTGAAAATAGCAGCATAGATCAAAATCATATAAGAGATTAAAAGCATCAGAAACAGCTGTGTTATAACAGATATATAACACTGTTTCTGACAAGAGTGCACGTTTAACAAAACTGTAAATAGGGACTGAAGTGGTAGTGAAAGATCATGAAAAAGAAAACTAAATCTAAAAGAGATTGTAAGACATAAGAGAGGAATAGAATGGAAGTGTCAAGAATTTATGACAAGTTATCTTTCTTGTTAGTGAGGCTGAGAGATGCGTCGGTTTAGGGAGCACAGTATATGATGAATTCTTCTCCAGCACTGAAAGATGCAGATCCCTGGCCAGCAGGATCACTCATGACTCCAGCCATCCCACTGTTCAGCCCACTGAGGTCAGGGAAACAAGAATGGAACGGTTCAGGAGGAGTTTTTACCCACATGCAGTGAGACTCCTCAACCACAGCACAAACATGATAACAAAACGGACAACCACACACACACACACACACACACACACACACATCAACCTTATACAATGTAGTTTCCTGGAAATTAAGAATATCTTTACCAATGGCACATCTGCACCTTATGTAACACAATATTTATATTGTTTATATTTTAATATATAAATAACCATAAAAATGATTAATAGATGCACAATTATCCATGCGCTACATAAATTTAATGCATGCGTCTTATTACAAACACAGAAGACCAGGTTAAGCTGATAATTGTCAGCTCTAGCTGCCTGTCTTGTCTTTCAGAGAACGCTTGGGTGTGTTTCGTCAAAGCTAAAAAAAAGTCCAAATGAACCGAACAGGATTAACTCAAGCAAGGAATCAATAAATGCTCGCGCGGATTGCCTTTCACACGCGCAAATGATGACATTTTAATAGAAAAAAATAACATTAATGCTCACAAAATGACTTTGAACCCAGCACATTAATGTAATTCATAATTCTGCAGACACCAGTTAAACACCATTTGTGTCAGTGTAGAAACGCACATTTGCTCATTTTTCCAAATCGTCCACACTTTAATGGATTGCAGTGATTCTTGTGTGTAGGTCGTTGTGTGTGTGTGTGTTGTAAAAAACTGTAAAAATGCAAAAATCCAAATGAATTGAACAAGATCGACTCAAACAAAACGTCAATAAATGAACACGTGGCACCTGATTCACAAATGCACAGATTCGTTTTGGACAGTATTACTCGGGGCCGGCCCAAGCCTTCAGGGGGCCCTAAGCAGAATCTTATTTGGGGGCCCCTCTGTGTCACCAATATGACTAATTATTGTCAATCTTTTATTAATCTAACACACCCAGTATGAATTGTATTTGTTTGTAGCTGTGTTGATTTCATCATATACCCGTGTTTTTACCCTTGCTGTGATCTTTAATTGTGACAGTAGCGCACCCACAGGAGTGCTCAGGTGTTCATTTGCACTTTAACATTAAACGTCTTGCAGTACCAGCTGGCATACGTGGTGTGGTGCACTGAAAAGCAGCAAAATAAACTAGTAGACAATGCTCTTACTGTAAACACTTCAACCACTTTATTTTTTGCAACATGTAAAAAGTGCAAAACAATTGATTACAAATAAAAGTAATAATCAAATATAAGGCTAACTGGTCAGAAAATGTTGCACCTATACTGACCCAATCCTGTTGTCCCTCTGTTGCCAGTTTTGTGGACTTCTTGGAGAACACTTTCCAGCAAAAGCAGTCGACTGCATCATTAGTTTTTGAGTCAGTAAGCCAGCTCCGCTTGATTTTTTGTCCATTAATTAGCTGTCTGTATGTGTAGTGGAAGTAGAGGCTTCGCCCATCAGGATTTTTAGGAAGTTTTCCTTTATAGGCAATGGTCTTCTACTTACTAGATCAGTCCTTTCAGAGTGAGACACGATAGATGACCACTCAGCTGGGTCAACTGGAGGAGCTGCAGATCATGGTGTAGGATGGAAGAAGCTGAGGGAGTAGATGTGACATTGATCCCAATGTCCACAGAACTAGAATGACCTAGATGGAAATTAAATTAGAAATTATATTTCTATATAGAGCAAACATACAGTGCTACTAACTTACCTGCCACCTCCGCTGAAGTTGAAACAGAAGAAGAAGGAACTGTAGGATCAGTGGATGAAGCTGCTGGACAGTGCTCCTCACCTGCAGAGGATGTACCTCATCAAAAATAAAAATAAAAATTATTATTATAAAAATATAATAATATAAAATACACGTAGAGATGTTAGATTTCATACTGAAAGGTGATGCTGTCAGCCAAAAACAAACAAATGATCAACAGAAACGGTATAAACAAATTGATCTGGGATTGTTTTAAACTCATGGACTATGATCCTCAGCTGAAGCTCTGGTGCTGGAGACAGGTGGCATTGGTTGGGCCCCACCTCCAAAATACTTCAACAGTGCTCCTAAAAAGATTCATAAGAGAATAGTTGAATAAACAGAAACCTATTTTAACAGAAAAGCTATTTCAACAACAATAACAACAAACAACAGTTATTTTAACATCAACCTGTATTTCACTGCAGCAAGCATCACCTAAAACATTAAGACATGCTGATATAATAACACAGACCCCAAACGTAGGCCAGTCCAGAGTCAGTAATGTTAAACTGTTATCAGTACCAAAGTTACAAAACAGAAGCCTATTTTTTTCTGTAATTTTTGTCAGTCTCATCCTTTGCTCGAGCATGAATTGACGAGCTGTTATCTTCAGCTGGAGATTGCTGGAGATGAAGAAGAAACGTTCACGTTGCAATTTAGTCTTGTTTAGCTTATACTTAAAACTTACCTTAAGCTTGCTGTGTTTTCTCTTCCTCTGGTTTCTTCCGCTTTTGTTTCTCTGTAGCAGAGAGATGTGTCTGTTTGGTGAGCTTATTAACTGTTTTGCTGCAGTGATGCTGCTTCTTCAGTGAATTGAAGAAACCTCAGGCACTGTATGGCTGTCATACACCACTGTGCACGCGTCTGCAGCAGCCAGGTAAAATAATATTGCGGGTTTTGAATTTTTTGTATTAAATTATAGATTTTTTTTACCAATATGATATCAACTGAAATATTATACAGATATATAAACGAAGAAAATAAACTAAAAATAAACAAACGATGTAATGTCATGTACTCATGGGGCCCTCAGCAGCCTCGCTCATGCCTTGGGCGCTTCTCCTCGTGGGCTTCTCTTTGTTTGGGGTCTGAACTAAATGCGAATCACGGATCTATATTAATGCCATTTTAAAAATTGTTCGCAGTCAGAAGGAAGAAGCTCGTCCTGTCCTCCAGAGATCTCCTTCAGAGCAGCTGATACCGTGTCATATTCTATATGTCGCATATTTCATGTTTGCTTCAGTTTTTCCTGCAGTCGATCCAACATCCTGCGCGTGACGTCAGAGGGACTGGATCTGTGTGGGCTCTTTCATTATATTTAATCGCATCATAACAACAGTAAACACGCATAGTAACAGTTCACACCGCCACTATCATGATCTAATAAAACATCTCATAAAATAACAGGAAGCGTTATTCGTCTGATGACGTCACGAGGCGTCGCCTGGCCTCTGTCAGAAAGTGAAAGTAAGAGGAGCGCGTTTAGCCACAGATTCGCTGCTGTAATCTATCACACATCTACAGTTTCTGAGAGTCTCCGGTGAGTTGTTTTCTCATTGAATATCTGATATCTGCAGGAGTCTCTCAGTGCTAGTTTCTGTGATTCTGTCTGTATTTTCACAGGCACGATGGTGATTATTATCGCTTTGCTGCTGAATCTCTTCATAGAGAGCTCTGGTAAGAACACAGCACACATAGTCTGGATTCCAGGCAATAGAATATTAAACGAAGAATTAGTCATTATGTAAGAAAACAACGCTGATAATAAAATACTTATTACTCTGTAAAGACATATACAGCAATATTCGATTTGAAATGTAATACAAAATGGCCGTGCAGCATGAAATGGTTATGCATCTGTGCAAAATGAAAAATGAAAATGAAAAAGGGGTGTTTGTCAGCGGGAGGGTGGCGGGAAGTGTCTGGGTTCAGCGCGCGCTCAGATAAGATGATCGTCTTCTAGAAGTTCAGAGGTTAGATGTGTATTTATAAGCGATACACTTGCTGCACGTCTCTTAAAACATTCACAAATCTCAAAATGTGGGATTAAGAGAAGAGCAGGCATGTGGATATGTTTGGAGACGGAGGAGAGATCGGTTTCTGGGCGCAGACAGTGAAGCACACACACATAACGAAGTTATTCTTGAATGGAGAATTACACACAGAATGATTTCAAATGGTCTTTTTTGACTAGAGTTCAGGTAAACATGTCGATTTTCGGACCGCAGCCTGATCTAGTTGCTATTGTCAAAGTCATGTTGATCAAAGCAACAAAAGTAAAATCACTCAACGCCCCTGACTGAATCACTACTTACTACTTCTAAAGATTAATATACATTAATTTATATAAATAATAGTTCTGCTTGAAGAAAATGAATAATATGGTAATCAATATAGAATGCATAATTAACTATTTGTTTATTCTCGGGTTCAGCTGCTGTTTTATTTTGAATTCATGCAGGACTTTGCACGTAATATGTTTATAATGTTTGGTAACTTTTGTTTCTACTACAACATTTTATTTATATTAATTTAGTTTAAGAAGTTTGATTACATTCTTTTTTCGATTTGAATGCACAATTGTTCTTACAAATACATAAGTTTTGCATACATTACATCTGTTTTGTATTAGTTAAGAAAGTTTCGTGCCTTTAGTTTCTTCTACATGGTGGAAGGAAGGTATGCAGTTTATAAAATTAATTCAATCTGCAAAAGGAAAAGGAAAAAGTATTACTTCAATTGATTAAATAATAAAAAAAACCCTGTAGCAAAATTATAATTTAAATGCTGTTTTTCCTAAATGCATTTAGACTTTGGGGTAGAACACTTAGATTTTCCGAGAGATTTTAGATGAAGATTTAAATGTCTTATTTTTCTTACAAACCTTTGTCCTGATGTAAAAACGTCATTTGTACACAGCCGTGTAGTGTTGTCACGGTACCAACATTTCAGTATTCGGTACCAATACCAGTGAAAATCCTCGGTTCTTGTTGTGGTTTCCCTTTTTCTTTCTTCTTGTAAAGATACTCAGAAAACTTGGGTTTTGATTACAAAAGGTAGACTTTATTTGTCGCGACAATTCAAAGCCGAGTCCCCGTCAGAGCATTCTCCCA
>JAUMHI010000243.1:263628-282017 GCA_032359435.1 Enteromius unitaeniatus | reverse complement strand
TAATCAAATCTGTTAAAGGATTGTTAGGCTGCATTAATTAGATCAGCCGGAACCAGGAACACTCCCCTTAACACACAATGTACTCATTACAACGAGAAAAAGTTTTTTTTCTCCATTCTCTCATGAATGGGGTTTTGGTTCTCCTCTGGCTTGCTTAGTTGGGGACACCTGATTTCTAGTGATTATCGTCGTCTTGAATACAGAGACCGTCTCTGCATTTGATAAATAAATAGTTTAATCTGGTCATTATACATTACCATTACTCTGTTCTACTTGATAATGTTTAGTGCTTTGCTACAATCTGTATTGTTAAAAACGCTATATAAGCGAATGATTGATTAATTGATTGAACAGGCTAAAACACCCAGAACACACTGAAACATCTAGAAAACCCACCCAGAAAACGCAGAAACATCCAGAACACCCCAAAAGACGTACAACACTCTGAAACAATCTAAATCTAAAACATGTGAACTGTAATGTTTATGGTCTTTCCGGGCAGGGTAGGCAGTGATGACTATAATATTCTGCCAACAGTAATTGAACTAATAAAAACTAGTGTTTATTTCTTTGAAATTATACAGAAAAATGTAACATACATTATTAGGAGAAACTGTACTATTTGACATCTTGCTTAGAAGGACAGTATGCTTGGATATTTCAGGTCTTTCATTCCATTCATTATTTGTAGCATGCCTGTCATTCAATAATCACAGTACATTTCTTTCTTTTGTCATTTTCAATCAGAAATAAAGTATCTGCTTTTAAATTCTGTCACTTTTATCTCAAAATACAAACTATTAATGTGGATTTTCAGTCTCAGAGAGACATCAGTAAAACAATGTCATGTAAAGTCACATTTACCTCAGGAAAGACATTCATTACACAAACCTGATAGGCCGAAAAAAAACTTTAGAGAGAAAGAATCTATTACATTCATTATGTTTTACTTAACCTGCTGTCTTGGTTTTTATTGTTTGTTTGTCAGAAATCTGTCATGGGACGTGCAGGGAATGCTGAGTGCTGAAAACTTGGTTTGTCACATAAACACAACATTAGAACAGTTTACACCATTAGAAAGAAACAGTGAATGTTGTTGGATTAAAGTTAATTTCTATAAATGAATCTTAAAATGACATTAGCTGTTCCTTGGCAACAGTGAATGATTGAGTTTTACTAATGAACTCTATTCAGCGTTGACTGTAATGAGTGTCTAACTGCTTTCTTTCATCATATTTCAGCTGCTGTAATGAGAAGATGTGTGATTCTAACGATCAGGCGGTCTGAGGTCTGATGTGAACCATAACCGCAGTAAAATCACCGCAACACGCCTCACGTGGATTATTATCGTTTATTATTAATCCAGCATTAATCACTGCAACAAGCACAGTTCACACTGATTAATTAAACACACACAGCTGGCATTCACCACACTCACACATATATTGGTTTTTGTGATTTATGGGGACTCTCTATAGGCATAATGGTGTTTCTACTGTACAGACTGTAGGTGGTATTGTCCTACACTGTGTGTGTGTGTGTGTGTCTGTATGGTTCTTGCTGTCTGAAGTGTATCAAGTTGAGATGTTCTTAGAGCTGATTGATACACTCACCTGTAATGTGATCACTGACACGTGTGTGTGTGTGTGTTTCATCAATGCCCAGTCATCATCATCTCAAAGACATGTGATTATTTAGAAATCCTACTTGCTGGTAATTATATTTCTGTAGAAGTGGTCAGTCTGATGGAATAAGCAGTGATGAAAAGATGCAGGGATAGATTTTCTGATGGATTTTGTTTCACTGCTCAGTGTTCAGTGATCTGCATGAAGCAGGGATGAAATGTTGACAGAGCAGAAGCAGTGCAGTGAAGTGTGTGTGCTTCTGATGATGGACCAGCACACTCACAACACCTCAAACACACACACACACACACACACACGTTCAGCACAAGTGCATGTGCAGCTGATGTGTGTGTTTGTGTTGTGTCTGGTCGGCTCATCTGCTCAGTTTGGCTCTGAAATGTGTTGATGCTGCACAGACTGAAGCTGTTTAGACATCATGAGACACACACACACACACACGTCTGCCTGATGCTCACTTGCTTACAACACACACACAGACCACACAGCACCAGCATATATGAGACATATGAGGATACAAATGTGTATAATGACACAGGTATTGAAAGGAGAAGGTGACATTACCCCATGTTCCCACTTTTCAAAACACTATAAATCCCACAGAATGAAGTTTTTTGGAAAAAAGGCCTGTAGTTTCCTGTAAGGGGTAGAGCGAGAGAAAATACAGTACAGTATAATAACCATTACGCCTATGAAGAGTCCCCACAATTCACAAAAACAAACGTGTGTGTGTGTGTGTGAGTGTGTAGTAAACATGTCATTTGACTGGTGTTCATCTCCATCTCTTCCACAGACAGAGTAATAATTAGTTTAGGACTCAGTAATGATCCTGTATCTGCTGCCTGAACAAACATCTGAAGGAAATGCAGTCATTAGTTGTTCACATGATCAATCTGACGCTGTGTAAATGTGATTCTGTATCCAGACAGACTACTATAATCCCCAGAATCACATCACAGCGCTCTTCTTCTCCTACAGGAGTAATAACAGAGCTTTGTATTTATGAGTACATGTGCAAATGACACTTTTAATTTGTTGTTATTATTATTAATGTATTATTATGATTATTTCCTGATGTAGTGTGCTCATGTTGGTTCTGTGCAGTAATACACAGATGTGAGGAGTAATCACGACACACACACTCAGGTGTCAGTGGTGTTGCGAAGGGGGTACTTCTTAGGGGCTAAGGCCCTTATCTCTTCTGACCCTAGCAGCGCCCCTGGTGTGTCGTCTCAGTAAACACAGCTGCTGCTAATGCTAACACTAACTCTGTGAACGGACAGCCTTTATCTGTTCACAGTTATGAACAACAGTGTTCCTGTCAACGCTAGAACTGAAATCAATTACAGAGAGAGAGAGGGCTTGGAGCGCTGCAGCTAGGTAAGCTCGTGAATATTCTACGTTTAATATTGTTTTGTATAATGAGAAAAAACAGTTCATCCCTGCAGATCCACACCAGCGCTATTAACACTCACGGACACTACATTATTAATGATGGAAATAAAGCTGAGATTGAGAAATAAATGAAATAAAAAAAATTTAACTAAATCTGTTTTTCTACTTCATAAAAAAACGACATCCTTCCACAATTATAAATAAAAATCTGACATCATTTATTCCCCCTAGGTAGTTCTGAACCTGAAGAAAGCCTGTAGGCTGGCTGTTTGGGTCACCATTGACTCCTTTAGTATTTCCTTCCTACTACTGAAGTCAATTGGTGCCTGGATACAAACCTTTTTTCATAACATTGTCCTTTGTGTTTGGCAGAACAAAGACATTCACGCAGAGTGGGAACTACTAAATGATTCCTTTAATTCAATGTATTAATTGCTGTTTCTTTTAAAGTGTAACATTTCTAACAATCTCTGTGTAAAATGCTTTTTACAGTTTTATTTTTTAGAAAATGTTGAAATGTGCACTGGAGATTATTCTAGAGTTAGGGGTCAGCGATATGACCACCATCTTCCATCAGGATACTTTATATAGCGATATAGCTTCACCACATCAAAATGTTTGATTCAATAGAATCTTCATATTTCTTGTCTATTTATAGCCTTAAATAAATAAAGTTCAAGTTCAATCAAATGTTTAAAAATGAACTGTAATGATTGGTAGGAGGCAGGCAGAGGACAATCATAATCTGGAAAACAGTTCAAGGTAATACACGGCAGAGCAAAATACACACAAGGAAATGCAGCTGGAGCAGTCTAACTGGTAAAAAGTCCCGGCTTTTAAAGGCTTGGGATCAAGCAAGACCTGTAGCAGAAATCCGCCCCAGGACGTGGGTCAAAAAGATTAATTGTAATTAAATGATTCAAAAAATAAATGTTTATTTTTACATAATATATGTATGTATATTGTGTGTGTGTGTATATATATATATATATATGTAAACACGGAAAATCACATAAATGTTTCAGAAAAAAAGCTTGTTAATATATTAAATATGTTAATTAAGTAAACATTGTATACTATTTCTAATATAGACAGAATATATTATGCAAAAAAATCACTATATTTCCTCTTATTTAAGTTCCAATAGTGATTTAGTGAAGAGCAGTGAGAGATGTCCACTCGTCTGATGTTTGATTAGTGTTAATGACAGACAGCAGGAGAATTAGTCTGCTGTCACTTTAAGAGCTGCCCAGATTTACTGTGTTCTTTCTCAGCTGTGTGCTTTCACTTAAGACCCTGTTTACAAGATACTTACAAAGACAGGCGTTTTGATGCATACACGTGTGTGTTTTTACCCTTCAAGACCAATAAAGCGGCAAAAATAACTCCTGAGATGTGTCTTGACATGCTTCTCTGTCGGCGCTCGGACAAGGAGCTCTCTTTTGCTGCTGATTGTGTTTCAGTGTCTTAAAATCAAACTGCACTGCTAGAGTTTTCATGACCATGTATCACACACGTCTCGTGACTGAGACGATAGAGCTAAATCTCTTCCTATAATACTGGTGCACTGAAGCACAATCCTCCGCCTGTGATCGGTATTTCTGTACTCACATTAGCTGTTAGCACGGCTCCGCTGAGCGCTTTAGCACAGGATTACTGCTGTTAGCGTGTGTTAGCGCTGTTGTTTCACCTGAAATCACTCCAGAACAATCATTAGAGCCACTGCAGAGGCACGGATCTTCATTAACATGCATGAGGAGAGAATAAAACAAACACGAGAGAGAGAGAGAGGGGCGAAGAAAACAAACACCGCAGACGAGATTCACAAAACACTCGCTTCAGCTCAGAAACATGACAGACGTGTAGAAAGCTTTCATGCATTACATGAATGAACCGATTCATTTCGATGTTTAAACTCCCAACTGCTCAAATGACCTGAATCTGAACAAATGATTCATTGATTTCTCTGAAACGACTTTGAATACAAATCATCTAAATTAGCTGATTGACTAAAATGAACGTCCAAAAACAAAGCAGAAAGCCAGCTGTCCAAACAAACTGATTCCTCTCTATCAGCGGCATTCCCAATCATCAATGTATTATTGATTTTATTAACTGGATCCAAATAAACTGATTCACCAAAACTATTTAGACTCACTATCATCCAAGTACACTAATTTACTCAGATTAACTTGTTTTACAATCTTCCGAATGAACTGATGGACTAAAACATATTACGCTTCTATTGATTCAAATGAAATTCACTAAAATGTACTGAATTGCATTCTTCCAAATGAACTGACAGACGAAGGAATTTGAATCTTATTCATTCAATTGAACTGATTCACTGAAAGGATTTAGATTTCCACTCAACAAAATCAATTAATGAACCAAATTAAACCAAATGAATGAATTAACTTACACTGATCTAAATTAAGATTCACTAAAATAAATCAAACCTGTTCCAGGAGATTCACATCTGATTTGTGTCTCCAAACTGATCACGGCTAAAATATTAACACTCAAAGACAAAAAGCTCACCAGAGACGGTCTCCGACTCGTTTACTGTTGAATGAGCAGTCAAGCATCACAAGCCCCTGACGTGTGTGTGTGTGTGTGTGTGTGTGTGTGAGTGGGTGGAGCTCCAGATGGGTGATTGACAGGTGTGCTGATGGATTCTGGGAGCTGTGTTCACCTGCAGAAGAGTTCTGACTGAGTGTCCTTAGAAAACACCATTAGACACACTCAAGGACACCTGAAGAGTGGTTGCTATGGGTAACCAGGCCAAAAGAGTGTGTGTGTGTGATTTCACACATAGCTCCAAATGAGAATTATATTAGAGAATAGCAAAGTCTAATGAGAAGAGCTCCGAGATTTCATCTAATTATAACACCTCTTCTTATAAATAACAGTACAGTATAGAGCGCACTACAACACGACTGTACTCAGAGTAACACACACACAAACACACAACATCTACTGCTGCTGTGGACTGATGACACACACACACACACACACACACACACACACACACACGCCCTGTAAAAACAGTCATTTCTGGAGGTGATTGTGTCAAACTTAAGTCAAACACACACGAGGAAAGAGGCTCTTCTTTATGTGACAAGGACAGAATAAAGCAGCTGAAGTCTTCTGGACTCCATCCAGTGACCGACTCGCAGCGAATAATAATCAAATAATGAAAGAGATGCAGGACCACACTTCTCTTCAGACCATCTTCTCCAAAGAGCTCTCAGAAACACTGAGCATCTGTGTTCAGACAGTTAGGAGTCTGATTCTTTACCATTAGTTTAACTAGTGTGTGTGTGTGTGTGTGTGTGTGAAATCATCAGAAGTATGGAGATGCCAGATTGAACCAGTGACTCATAAACACACACACTGATCGATCAAGATGCTTTCCATCCACGTCTCTGCATTAATCAGCAGAAGAACAGTAGCAGCGCTCCTCTCATCAGTGTTTAAATGAGTGTGTGTCTGCGTGAGAAGCATCCTCTCAGATTCACACACGTTCATTAGCCCTGCCTATGCTCAATATCCATCGATACTGACCTTGAACCTCCGCTGAGCATCAAACACACACACACACACACACACATCAGTCCTTCAGATCACATCAGCAGATCGATCCTTCGGCTGCAGAAACACACCTCTCAGACTGAACCCAGAGACGCTGACAGCCGTGTGAACTAAACCTGCTCCAGTGTTTGTGGCTCAGGTCTTCTGAGGAGCGTTAATCACACACCGGCCGACTGCAGAGGATGATGACACATCTCCAGGATCCTCACGGAGAGGCCGGCTCCATGTGGACTTGCATCAGCAAACGCTGCAGAAACCGAGCCCAAGGACAGGAGCAGCAGCAGAACACACAGAGATCATCCTCAGCAGTGTGAGCAGGAGATATCAGAAACATGGACGTCTCAGCTGAAAACAAACATCCTGGCAAGGTTCTCTCGAGGTTACAAACAAATGTTTTTCCAGTGAATTCAGACTTTAGCAGAAGGAACATTTGTGGGTCAAATCATTTGATTTTTAAAGAATCAAATCTAAATTTAATACATCATTACATTAGAAAGTTAGTGCCTCTTATATATATATATATATATATATATATACTTTTTTGATTTACAGAAAATCTGCTAGAATATAATTCAGTGTAACAATCTTTAGACTAATTAGCTTTACCCCAAATATAATTATCTTGTAATGGATTAGATTTTTTTCTTTAACTTTAGGCCATTTGTTAGCAATATTTTTTTACTCATCTAAAATGCAATAAAATTTAGTAAGCTCACTTATTCTTTTATATATTTTAAAAAGTAGAGATCAGAATAAGTATGTAGTTAAATTTTTTTTATTTTTTTCATGCTGAATGATAATGAGACACTGCTTCACCCACTTTAGTTATTTTATATACCTTAAAATTATAGTTTACTTGCATTTCATGTGCTTTCTATAGATATCAATCACTTCCGTTGTGGACATTTAAACCTCCTTTGAACCTCATACATCAGAAGATATTAGTTTAACCTGGGAACGATTTTTTTACTTTCCCATTATTTTTGCCAACTGACAAATTATAACATGAAATTGCTTAAAAAGGAAATAAAAATAAAAAAATTCCCAATTTGAAACACATTCACACATGTAATTTTAATAGCTTCTTGTTAAACGTATAAAGCTGTTTTGAAACAATGTGTATTGTGAAAATTATTGACCACTTCAAGCAGAGAATGTGTATGAATGCAGAAAGTTCACGCTGCACTTTCTAAACGACAAGCGGCAAAAATAATCATAAAAGCAGCATAAATCCATCTAAATATACTAAACTCTGATTCAATGACAAAGTGCACTCCCACAGACATGTCAGCTCAGTTCAGTTCTGAACAGACCAAGAACTCCTGAATCATTCTTACATCAGTGTCTGAATCTCCTGGAACGCACAACAGAGGGAGATATTCATGAGGTGCTTCAACACTTTCGTCAGCCGTGTTGGATTGACGCGGGTATAAAACACACGCAGGCATATAAAGAGGGTGGTCGTGTGGAATTATGGGTAGGAGTGCTACACAACATCACACCCTGAATGCTGAAATGACTGATGGAACTCAAGAAGAGCACCAGCCATCATCTGTGAAATGTGATGTTTTACTAGAGAAATAAAGTCAGAGGTGTTTGTTTTTGAAGGATTCCTGCAGGAGACGCCTGCGGTCAGGCATGAAGCCGATGAACTGGAAACAGTTCAGCACGGGGTCAGGGTTTCAGGGGACACACACTCTGATCCCGCTCCGAAGGCACAGAATCCCACAGAATTCTCATTTCTATTTCTCTCAAGCTGTTTTCTTGTTTTTGCTCTCCCTAGCTGTCAGACTCCAGCGCGCTCAGGCTTCCACGGGACGCCGCTGTGTTAATTATGCAAATTCAAATAGCTGTGCACAAGAAAGATGCAAGAGAACTGCAATCTGATTATGCACGCAATGACTATGGAGAGGTGGTTTAAGAAATAACATTTCCAAAGAAGTGGGGGGGGGGTAGCAGAACCATTTTGGTAACTGAGCGATTCAATTTTTTTCTAAGACGTCTATGTGGATGTTTAAAGAAACCCTTTTTATAAGATGTAGTAGAAGTCTCAGGAGTCCTTAGAACGCATCTGTAAAGATTCAGTTCAAAATACCCTACAGATCATTTAATATATCAATTTAAAAATGCCTTTTTTAGTGGAAGCAGAAACACACTTTTTGTTTTCATGCTTGCCTCTTTAAATGCAAATGAGTTGCTTGTCTGCGTGGCCTTTCCTAAAACAGAGATGTGTTTTAAAGCCATATCAGTTTGTGATGTAGGGTTTTCTGAGTGCATGTACGTGCTAAACTAAGTTCTTTTTCATCTCTTATTGTGCTTCAACTGTCAAATACAGTACACACACGTTTATTTTAAAAACACAAAGGTGTTATTTATGTTTATGAAGGCAAATCGCTGGGAAAGAAATGCTATATTTATATCAGATCTGTGTGGCAGCGGTGTAATATACAGTAAATAAACCCATAAGTCCACTGCTTTCTAAATAGTGTTCTGTCACTATCCAGACACAGCAAACCTTCACCAAGGCATTAGTCGCTTGCGAAAACACAAGGGTGGCACTGTGGGTGTAAACGTACAGGAAATTATATTATGATTAGATTCCCTTTCTACGTCACAGGGGACAGACACCTGACGCACTTGTCTTTTCACAAGCTCACTGAGGAAAGTTTACCGAAACATTTTTTGCACATTTACTAGCTTGGTAGATGCACTGGGCACCTGGTTATAGCAGATTTTTGTGACATGCCACCTTTAAGGTTTCTAATGGAACCGCTGATGCCAGTAAAGAAACTACTTTTAACAGTACAGGTCTGATTTCCCAACACAACCAGAACGTGGCGGGTTACTAATCTCTCATGGACACCATCAAATAGAAGAGCTGAGAAACAATCATCACCAACACAGACACATTCAGGACGACCGACTGCAGGGTTTACAACCTCTCAGCGACATTAACAACAGACAGAATAAATGAGACGAGAGGAGGAACAAATACAGAGGCACAATGGAGGACATCTCAGAGCGAGCAGATGAAACTCAGACAAAACACGACAAGCATTAATTCCAGAGGTGCCGGTGAGTAACTGTGAGGAGTCTCTATTCATATCACACATTAGCATTAAACTGCATTAGGAACTGACAGACTCTCTACAGTGAAGCTTCTACAGCGGTTCCACGGCTCAAGCAGCACAAAGGAAGATTATTCCTTACATAAATCTGGATTTATAGCCATGGCACAGAACTCGGCATTGCTGAGCTCACAGAAGTCTGGTTTCATGGCTTCCTGAAGCTTCCCAGCTACATCCCTGGAGGCTCCTGAACACTACACAATCTTTTGTCTGACGCAGCAACCTCTTGGAGTCTCTGTTAATGAGCTGAAGACCTGAATCAGGTGTTTGATTAAATGTGCAGCGCTGGAGCGCCAGGATCAGGGGTGGGAAGCACTGCTGTAGATCATCCCAGGGATTGCGTAAATCAACAAAACAACTTGAATGCAGCGTTAGCAGAAACCAAAACACACTCATTCGGTGGCCGCTGGAGAACAAGCCCGGGGCCTGCTGAGCCACAGCTGAACAAACATGGCCTCCAGAATCACTGGCACCTACCGTGGCTTCCCCGCGTCAGGAAGGGCATCCGGTTGATGGCGATGGGCACGGTGCCGTGTTTGTTGTGGAAGTGGTGAACGTGATGTGTTGTGCTCAGGCTTGACGACACTCTTGCGGAGACTGCAGGGCCCGGGAAGGTGAGCAGCGCCAGGGACAGAACCAGCCGCAACAACCCAGACACACTGGTCCAGAAGCGCTGGGGCGGAGCTGCCGCCGGGGCTCGTGGGTAAAGCACTAATCCACTGCTTAGCAGCAAAGCCCTGAGGGTGGAAGAGAAAAGGGGCGTGGCCTCCATGCCACACCTCCTCACGCGATAAAAACAGGAAGACATTTCAGACCAAGCCGGTCTTCATGGTTTCTAGATTCCCGCCATGATCACGTGGAACCAAAAAAATCTGGGTTGCTTGGGATCATGAAAACTGAAAACCAAAAAACTAACTAAGGAATTTAAAAGGAATTAAAAAGACAATTCCAGTTTCCACAATGCAATCCAATGGTCAGGTTAAGTACCGTTAGAAAGAAAGAAATTAAAAGAAAAGAAAAGAAAAATATTTGCAATAATAAACTGCTAGGTTAATCTAACTAATAAACGAACGCGCTACAAACCCCTAGTTAGGTCTACATCAAAACGAAAGATAAGAAAAGCCTCAACCAAACCAGAATCCTCCCAGATCTGATGAGTTGATCCTCAAGTTTGCCAAGAGGTTATCCATCCACAGTCCACCGAGACACACGCCATCCTGGAAAACTCCAACAGACGGAGCGATCTCGAATTAAAAACCAACCCAACAGAAGAAAAAACAGAATGAGCTTCCCAAGGGACGGGAGGAGAGACGAGACGCTGCTCCAAACGGCCGATTCTTCTATTAGATGATCAATCCTCCAGAGACGAGCAGAAAACACAGAGACGTGAGCTGAAACCAGAGACCAGCCGAAATAAATTGAGGAGGGACTCCAGCCTCCGGGACGCAACGAGGAAAGCAAGGATCAGCTTCATCACCGAATCGAGCCGCCCCTCTGCCTACAATCCACGGCTCTCATTAACTTTATCTTCCTGTCTGGGTAAATCCCTTCTCTCCATCCGAGCTCAGTCTCGGTGTTCTACCGAAACCAACCCATCCTCTCGCTGATCTAACGGCTGGAGACGGCAGTGATGCGCCAGAGAGAGCCTGAGACAGACACAGAGACAGAGATGTGGCAGTGTTGAAGCTGAAGAGATGCTCCGCTCGTGTGAGACTGAGAGAGAACGAGAGAGACACAGCTGCAGAAAACACAGAGAGAGACGAAAGAGGAGGAGGGAGTGAGTGAGCGAGCGAGAGAGAGAGAGAGAGTGAGAGTGAGGGAGGCGCTCAGGGAAACACACGCTGGTTACTGGTTTCTAGACTCAATGACTAATTTAGTGGCAGTGAAACCTAGTGAACCGCTGTTTCACACACATTCACAAGCACAGGAAACCAGAGACGTTCCTCTGAGAAACACACAGCACTGATCAACACCAGCTCAACAGCTTCCCAGCAAATCAGCTGAACTCTCTCTCATCGTACGAGCAACTACTGTGCGATAAAGGTTATGCAACATAAGGGTTTTATACTGCACATCAGTAAAACTGAAACTATAACCATAAAAAAATTACACTTGAAAATATATATATATATTATTTAATTATTATTTTAAAATAATAAAAACTGCAGACATACATAAAAAAACTAAAAATATTAATAAAAACAACAGTAATGCTGGCAAATTATTAATTACAATCAGTTTGAAAATAAAAGTTTTTGTGAGCAGAATATATGTGTGTGTTTACTGTGTATATTTATTGTGCATATATAAATACATACAAATGCATGCACATACTTCAGAAACATATCTTATCTATTACATATATGTATATATAATACAATTATATAATTATATACATACACATACATGTCAAAATATATACTATAACATGTACGAAACATGTTGAATCGTTTGCCAGTAGTATCTCAGCGATACTAAAATAACACTGATGCTTGAACATCTAGCCTGGAAAGAATCTACAAACAGAGCCATTGATCAAGTTCAAATCAGTTTGATTCAGTGAATCATTCAGAGCCTTCAGCTGATTTAGACTATGAGAGCCACATGATCACAGCACAAGATAAAGAGCTTCTGAACAACCACCAACTGTGCGATTCATTTTAGAAAGCAATTGCTTTCTTGTCATGTTTGGAGAGAGAAGCATCGCCTGAGGTCGATCGAAGCTGTGATTCATCAGACTCAGTCTTAGACTCGTCAGATAACGCCTTGATGATAAAGATATCAGCGGGACACCATTCTCTGGACGAGGAGAGGACAAAGACACTGAAGACCACAAATCTGAGCAGGACTGAAAGATGTTATGGGTCAGTTAACCCATGCTGGTCGATCCTAACGAGGCACTGGATCTACAGTATGTAGTACTGTGTTTTCGTTCCTGTTATTTCCTGTAATTCTGTGGGAGGTGCTTCTTTTTTCAGAGACTTTCAGAGTCTAATGACAGGCTGATCCATCTTTCCTGTTACCACGACTACGCCCATCTCTGAACCAATCAGACGCGCTCGTCTACTATAAGAACTCGGAAATGACAGAAGATGGGAGAGTGGGTTTTAATGTGAGGAGCTCTCACTCGTTCGTCATGCTGTTCATCATTTTTGATGTCTGTCGTATGATTTACTGTTTACTTTGAGTTATTTCGGATCGTTATTCATTTTCTACACGTTGTATTCGCCCAACCCTGACCGTGATTCGATTTCCACGTTCTCTTCAGGAGCTGATGTCTGGATTAACTCTGGACTGAAGGTCAGTACATCTTGTGATCTACACAATGCAGCGTGTACAAGTTCACTGAGCAGGAGCTGTAGTTAGTTGATGTTTACGCTGAAGATTTGCTTCTTTGTTTAGATGAGTACTGAATTGGTTGAGGTTAGTATGTGTTTTGTTTGATTCATTTATTTGCTTTCAGCTCATGTCTCACACTGTTGAGTTTTTTTTTTCAATGTATATATACGGACACAATTCCTCACTAAAGTCTTTTTGATAAAGCATTTTTTAGTATGATTCATTACTCCACACAGCTCATTACTTCAGTAACAGACAGCTTTCATAACTCTTGTGTTGACTTGTTGTGGTCCTGTTTACTTGCCTGTGTTTTTTTAAGTATCAATAAAATAACAAGCATTCATTTATATTACTGGATAAAATAATCATTATTACAAAGCATTTTCAGTTAAGGTTTCTGCTTTCGGTCAAATGCATCCAGAATTTTTGGTTTCAGGCTCATCCCAGAATTTTTCATTTCTGTGCATCTCTAATCTTTCAGACTGATATATTCACGAGGAAACGTTCTGTTCTGACACGTCCTTCAAGTTTTGACAAGCTGCCGCCGAGGAAGAGGAGTTGGTTAGTTTGTTTGGTTGTTAGTTCATCCTGACCCGCTGATGCCAGGAGCTATTCTCATTGGGAACAAACATGGCTTTTCTTTGGAGAAAAGAAAACTAATTACATGGTTAATTTATGAAACAAACGCATGGAGCCACTCAGCTAAAAATAAACATAAAGGTGTAAATATGAGCCGTGTAGGAGGAGCGGAAGAGGGTTCGTTAGACACTTCTGATGCAGATTAATCCCACTTACATCTGAATATGATTGCTCACGACACAGAGCCGGTGATGACGAGTGCATCTGCAGAGCTCAGAGAAGCAGCTTCTGAAGAGCTGCTGGTCATATCTAATCTTCACCGGATGGGGTCTGGACCTGCTGCCATCGCTCACCTGCGTCCCACCGCTACAAAAGCTAGCAGACACGCGGTCCAGGAGCTAACGCGATTACATACACCGGCCTTCCCCTTCCATTACACGCTCCGCCAACACGCCACCGGCAGAAACACGCTCGCTTATCACCAGCAGCACTGACCATCTGAGCCAGCTCTACCTCCACTACACACAGCAGTCTTCAGACTCATCTGGATAGCGTCACATAACTTTGATAGAACGTTACGTAGTGGATTAAAATTGACCAAAAATTATTTATGCATTTTTTTAAGGAACATATTTTGATAATAGCAATTTAGCACAACCTTCATTGTGCTCAGTCTGGTGAAAAAAGACCACATTAGCAATTAAAGAAAAACCACTTAAACAAAACATGCTCAGGTCAAAGCGTCGGAAGAATTTTTTTTAGCAATGTTACTGATCAACTGTATGAAGAATTTTTGGGTATAATGTATCACAGTTTACTATATTTTGCTATTCCCACTAGTATAAAAAATTATATCTGCTGTATGAATCATATTTGGTTTAACTGTCATTCGTAACAATCCATTCACACGTACTGTATGAGCTTTCAACAATGAAATCAGCTTATTTCAGACAGTCAGGGTGTGAAGAAAAATACAATAAATACTGTGTGTGCAGAAAAAATACATCACACACAAACTAAAACCCAAGCACAACTTTCTCTCCACAGCAAATGTGATTCATTAAAGGAGCAGCCTGCAAAAGTTGATTATTTTTAAAGAAATTAACCTTTCGAATGCCTTCATTTGCCAATCACAAACTTAAAACGAGTCTCATTTATGAGGCCATTTGAAGAAACACAAACAACTGTGTCTATTTTCTCCTCATTAATTGTGTTTCTTAAAATAGACAAATAAACCTGTTTATTAAAGGAGCTCCACATTTGATATTGAAGTTTTCATTAAAAGCTGTTTCCACATTCTGAATACCGCGGTAAGAAACACATTACATCTCTTATTTTAGCAGTGCTGCTAGTTCAGTCAACCATCACTAGTACTTGTGATCAAAGTGATCCGATCAAACCTCTGACACTTAGTATTAAACTTCAGCATGCATCTCAAAACATCAACCACCCAGAACTCTCTGACAACAGCTCAATACCCTAACAACCACCAGAACACCATAGTAACGGCATAGTAACACCCTAGCAACCACCCTGAACACCCCAGCACCTCCACAGCATCACAGCTCCATAGCTCATGAAAAGTTCTGGAAGCATGGTCTGATCATGTGATGGTGTTTAGAGAAGCAGGAGCTCAGAGTTGTAGAGGAACCTGGGCTGCAGCTCCGATCAAGATATCTCAGGAGAATCCGATGAGAAACATCAATCAATCTAAAGAGGCTCTGCCTCTCTCTCAGATTTTCTGATGAATCTTATCTCCATCCTTCTGTGTCACTTCCTCTTCCATTCCTCATCTTTCACACGGGATGCTCCTGTCAGCCTACCCACAATCCCCCTCTGCTCTCCTAATGAGCATCTCTCCACTAACGAGTTTACACTGAACTCATCACACTCGGCTGGCAGACACACTCTTATGAAGGCTTATGAAGTAGACTGCAGCGTTCAGTAAATAAATATAATAATAATAATAATAGCCTGAGTAAAGGATCTCCTGTCAGCTGATGTGTCTTACAGGCATCTGATCTGAATCTATGAGTGTGTGTGTGTTCAGATGGATCTTTGGAGCTGGTGTTTTCACTCCAATGCTCCCTCTGTCACAGACGAGTGTTTCGCCACCGCTTTGGGCTTCTGTCGAGATGTTAATTTAAGGATGATGCTAACAGCTTCACGGCTCATTCCACATGATCTGCGTATCTCAGAACACATCTGTAACTGTCTAACGTCTCCACACATGAAGATGCTGAGCAGCGCTACAGAAGATCCTGGAGGATGAGGGGAAACATCTCAACTCAGACTTCAACACCAGAAAAAACATTTTAATTCGAATTAATCAACTTCGATTCTCAAGTGCAAATTACTACTGAGGATTTAATCTTAGTAATTACAGCACATCAATTATTTAAATGAAGACCACAATTGGTTACATTCGTCAATACTGGTGCTCTGAAATGGAATTAAACAAAGAAATGAAGGATCTTAGAGCAGGTGATGTTCGGATTATTCAATACAGCACATATCTATGAAATAATAGTGTATATTGATGGTAGAATAATTTATATTGTGTAATCTATCTCTGTGATTCCTATGAGTTTGTGATTTTAACAAGCAGAGAAGACTAGTCTGGTTTAAAGCAGCTGAGTATCTCAGGCTTAGTTATTGTTCATGTTTAATGGATGGAGACTGCTTCATGGACAGTGAGATATGAGACGAACAGCAGCTAAACAATCAGCACGAGTGCTGCTAACGAGTCTGTGATGAATACTAGAGAGCAGATGTTCCTCCACGAGGAGCCACTGACACACGAGCTTCACGAGAACAGTTCAAACAGCCACATCCCATCATTTCACTGAGCAAGGAGCAGCAGAACCCAGCCGTCCCATCAATCACTTCTTTTAATGGTTCATTCCAGTCTGAATCACGTGGAACGCTACAGAAACATCAAGACGAGACCACCTTAATTAAAGTTGCTCCCGCTTCAGTACGAGAGCTGCTCTTTCAAAAACCTTTATTTCTTCACGTTCATGAGCACAAACGATTTTCCACTCATGGCTGTTACAGTGAGTCACTTACAGTGAACAGAAGATGACACATCAGCTGAACAATAGGCTTGTTAACGAGTGAAAAATGGCTTACTAGCCTTTTCTGTGTAATAAAGTGTAAAATATCTTGTCATAAACACATTTAAACAGCTCAAATAATACTCAACTCAATTTAACTGAATAACTGTACGTGCTTGTATAAAATAATACACATTTCATTCCTATTTAGTTCTGCAGTAAGTGCTTCACCACTGTTTTCTCAAAGAAAATGTATTCATAACTTAGCAAATAGAACAAATCAATGAGTCATACGTGTAAAACACAGTAAACCATTCCCACACGCCTACAGAAAAAACACAACTGAATGACTCTATGACTCTACAGTATGTTTAACTCACAATATGAACCCAGACTGAATAATGAATAATAAAGATGTCTGAAATGTACCATTTTCAATATGCAATAAAATAATACAAATCCTTTTACGAAAAAAAACAAAGTGCTACCGTTAAAATGAGCACTGCTGGAGCGTTAAGGCATGAGATTCTTCATGAATCAGTGTCACGCTCCATTTGTTTGTTCATCTCGAGAAACCAAAACTCACAATATCACACAAACGCCAATAAGCAATTAGCAGCGCGACTCTCTGCTGAATAAACGCCAATCAATAGAGTTAAGCGGCTTACGGCACCTCTGTTAACGACCTGCAGCTTCTGATGAACACATCACTGATATTACCCGCTCTGACCTGCAGTGCCCATACCAGGTACTTATTCATGCGTTCAAATGTTGTAAACACTCAGGTCAAAACATTTTGATTCAATTATTTAGAACATTGTTATCAGTTCAGAATCAAAAATGCATTTAAGTAAATAAAACAAAATATGTAAAGCTTTAGTGACGACAGGTTTGGTGGCTTGTCTGCTCATTGAGCCCTAAACATTACTCACCGATGGAAACGAGCATCCGCTCACACAAACACAGCGTCTTGATTCACTCATTCATTAGCGAAGGCTTAAACACACACAGACAAACACACACACAAGTTTTATCATGAGATCAATACAAGGTGACAGAGACACAGACTCATCTTCTGCAGCTGTATGACAGAAAACATCTCTTTAATATCTGAAGTCAGGTGAAAGGGAGAAAACAATCCCACAATAATTCCTCAAACTGAGCTCAAACATCTCAATGTTCTGAAGACCATAAAGAAAGCTGGTGGCTTCTCCTCTCAGATCTAATGTGTCTCAAAGACTCCTCAGAAGGTCTGACCTGAGCTCCTCAACAGATTTTAAATCACATTAAAGCCATAAACACGACCTGCTCAAATAAAACGATTCCACATGTTCATGAAAAACAAACTCAAATCAAGTGTGTCTGACTACTTTCTTTCAAATCAAACCAGATCACGTTTAACAGCAGAGAGGTGTGTTTTATTCAGTATATACTGTATGTCCTCAAACTAGCTCATGTTCCTGTATATCAACACACATAAAGGAGATGTCGACTGAAATGGCTTTTTGCTGATATAATAATAATGTGTCCAAAGAAGACACACTCTCAGAGAGAGAGAGTTAACTGAAAATATCTGAAAATATTAGATTAGATTAGATTAGATTAGATTCAATTTATTTGTCACATACACAATCATACAGAGTACAATATGCAGC
>JAUMHI010000243.1:224664-247810 GCA_032359435.1 Enteromius unitaeniatus | reverse complement strand
ACTCAGGAACTGGACTCGGGAACGGCTTTACTGACTGACACCTTTGGACTGAAATCGGGTATGGCTCTACTGGCTGACTGACTGACTGGACTTTTAGGGATCGGCGATCTTAGTTGAGACTGCGCAAGTCTTGCACTCTTTTTATCCAGGTAAGTAGGTGTAGGTGCCACAGACGAGTCTAATCAATTATTAGGGGACAGGGAACGAGTGCTGGAAACTGACCTGGGAACAGTGATTTGGAATGGCGTGTGCCAGTGACTGTGCTGACATCAGCGCACAGAGGCAGAGATGGCGTGACACTAATACCGCATCACACTGCTTGGTTTTAGCCCTGATTTTCACTTACCGACAGTTTTCTGGAAATCAAAGGCAGGCTGCAAAATTTAGAGGCAAAATTATGCTTTTCATGTCCTTAAATTTCAGTTATTTTGTCTTCAAAAAGGATAAATGAAATGCATATTTAGATTACATTTGTTTTATACTGTGGTACTGGAATTACTTTGCTTAATACTTTTTAAATTAATTATATAGTAATTTAATTAATAATTAAGTAATTTGTAACCATAATAGAATACATTTTAAAAGTAACCCTCCCAACCCTGTACTTCCAAGCATCAAGAGTAATTGTACATGTTTCTCACCATCATAACACACAAAATATCTTGAGTCGGTGCAGTAGAAATCATACCAGCCTCCACTATTATATATCGCAACACACTCCTCTCCCAAACCGTAATTATTTGGCTGACCCGTAGCCCAGGACTGGAACACCGGACTCTTCTCGTTGTAGGACCAGCGCCAGCCGTTGATATCGTTGTACAGTCCGAACCAGGCAAAGCCAGAAAAGGATTGTTCATCTGCAGCTTCTTGCAGACGGGTCCAGTTTTCATTACTCTGAACGGTGGCCAGGTCAGTATGGTGTGTCCTGCAGTAATTCTGTGCAGTTTTCCACGTTACAGGCTTCTTGATCAGAATATACTCTGATTGCATACACAGAGTCAATGACAGCAGTCCTGCAAGAGAATACAGTCTTTTTATTCTTTTTCCATCTTGAAGATTAACGTGTCTGAAGTTAGCCGGCTTTATTTGTCCCAAATTTGACCAATGCATTGGTCAAATGGTATTCATTTAAATATAGTTTGGATGAGATTAAATAAGGACTGATTTTAACATTGTTTTTTAACAATCAAAGCGCATTGATGTCCTCTGCTGGTTCAAATGTCCATCTGCATTAATATTACTGCTGTTGTTGTTGCCAATAATCAACATCATAAGTGATAAAATAAGTGTGTTGTTGTTGTTCACTTCTCACTGCTGTGTATGTGTGGATGGGTTAAACGCAGAGCACAAATTCCTAGTATTGGAAACCATACCTGGCCACATGTCACGTCCTTTCCTTACAACATAAGTGCATACAGTATCAATAATACTATCTATATCCAGTTTTAGGTTTTATTAATAAGTTATTTTAAAAGCTTTTCTTTTAAATGAAAGCATGCTATATTATTGTTCACATAAGTTTGTTTATTACAAGGTTAATCTTCAGAATAATTAGCCGATAATTTCAGACCTTGTCTGGATAGATTTTTTAGTTTTTGTTTTACAAGTCATATTTCTTTGGTTTTCTGGTGCAGATGCTTGCATAAATATACATTGATTATTGTCTTCACTTCACTGACATTAATTATCTTTGTCTCACTTGTGTCTACAAAGATTTATTATATTTTATTATAATACTCCTGTATGTAAAACAGTGAGAATATCCAAATCTGGTCCAGTTTCTCTCAGGATCTTGCTGCATATTTTAATTTGTTTTTTAAATGTTATTTTAGAGTTTTGAATGTTTTACCTAAAAGGAAAAGCAGATGAAGCAAAATCTGGTCCATCACTTTTGTTGCTGGAAAAAACAAAACAAAAAAACAAAACAAACTATTATTTTACTATTAAATTATTTATTTATTTAGGTTAAATGTATTTGCATAAGTGACTGTGACTATTTTGAGGGTTTTTTTTCGTTTTTGCTGAGCAGCCAAATTATTAAAATATAAGAAAACAATGCAGTGAAGTGGAAAGTCTAACAACAGATACATCATAATCATACTCATAACAGTAGATAAAAAAACAAAAACATAAATACATAAAATTAACAAACATTCTAATTTAATTTTCATGACCAACATCATGATTTTGCTACATTATGATGTTAAAGTAAAGCATAATTACTAATCAACCGTTCATCCCTTATGAATGAAAAACACTAACCTGTTGAACTGCTCTGAGAGTGAGCTGATGAAGTGCTGGCCTACCTTCAGTGAGTTATCAGGATGTCTCATAGGTTCCCAATCTTGTGCTCTTTAAATGGATTCATTGTGTTAAGACGGGAATTTTACAGTCAGATATGCAAATTGTGTCCTGTATTGTTTTTGCAGTTCCTCCTCCAGGTGTGATTTGGTGGGTCATCTTAGGACACTCACTGTACCTCACGTCGAAACAGTTGCAGGTGTTTTAATTCTGAAAATCCATTTGATCTGACTTACCATTTATATTGTGCACTGGATAAAATCATAAACATTTTTTGGTCAGAGATACATTTTTAATGATGTTTGGATATTCAAAACGTTAGAAATGTGTTTCTTGTTCCTTCAGGTCAGCTGTATTTGAGTAAATGTATTATATGTTTGAGATTAGAGGAGTATGTTTTCAGATCATGCAAAATTTTTCTTCTTTACTGAGTTTTCAGCAGTTATTTTCCTATGCAAATGTTAGGAGGTATGTTCACAGAACACAGAGTACAGAGACAACTAAATATTATTTTTTTTTAATATAAAGAGATGTTATATTATATCATTTAAAATTATGGACATATTATTATTATTATAAAGTTTATGGTCACAATATAAAAGCCATTCAAGAAAAAACGCTTTAAACTAAGCTGTAATAAGTGGATTTAAATTAATTAAACACAAATAATTGGAGTAAAACATTAATACATTTTTTTTTTTATTGTGTTGTTTGGTTGGTTTTATTCCGTATGATAAATGGTGTGCCTTCATGGAAGTAGTTTATAATTCTGAGATCACATTACTTTCATTTGCATAAATTTGGACAATTTAGCTTGTATTTTAATAAATTCAGTGTCATTATTATTATTGAGTAAAATGAAAAATTGTTTTCAAAATTTTGAAAACAATTTCCAGTTTCAGTTTTCGGCCAAGTTCATCCACAGATTTTGTGTTCGGCCCAGAAATGTAATTGCGGTTCATCCCTACTCATCATGTGTTCTGCTCTAGTTTGAGCTGGAAAATAATAAACATTTCTAAAAAGTAAACTACTTCTCTTATCACTTCAGACATTTGTTCTCTTCGAAGTGAACATCAAAGGATATTCCGCCATGATTCCAGTTTG
Organism: Enteromius unitaeniatus; assembly: GCA_032359435.1. NCBI lineage: Eukaryota > Metazoa > Chordata > Actinopteri > Cypriniformes > Cyprinidae > Enteromius > Enteromius unitaeniatus. The sequence continues at coordinate 244,405 of JAUMHI010000243.1, read as the reverse complement.
CAACTAATGTATATGCTCCATTCAAAGTGCATTGAAGTGTGAGAAATGTGCGTTTAAATTGTATTTATTTACATTATAAGTAAACCTTAATGGATTTCATCTGTTCAGGGAGTAGGGAGCAATAAACACAGTATAGAGACCATGTCACTCGGAACACAATACATGCACAGAGCTCAATTCTAACAAGCTGATTATAAAGAGAAACATGCCAATTATGCAGAGCGGGCATACACAAGGACTGGGTTGAAGAACTACTTGTGTAGCTGTAGATTTGTGTTGAATCAAAACAGGCAAACATTGTTACAAATTATGTAGTTTATAAGAATAATGCAGTTTTATCAGCATATTTTGGATTGACTAGTTAATTTGGATTGACATTTCCCTAATTCATCTGGTTTGGCCCGATTAGACAATATTTGCTTCTTGTCTTTGAATAAAGTGTCCTTGTGAAGGTCAGGATGGAAATCTGTCTGGTCAGAATGGAAATTTTTCACAGTCGCTGGGATTTTTGATGTGTTTGCTGTGCAGTAAAAGCTACTGCTTGAAAACTACATGTTGCACTTTATTTGATAGTTTCCTTGTTACAGTGTAATTATACATTTATACTGAGTACAGTTAATTACTTATTATTAAGAACTTACTATATGGTTATAATTATGGTTTGGTTAAGGGTTACTTGCATGTAATTATGCGTAATTTATTGGAAGAGAGCTTGTTATTATACTAAGTACATGTAACAAATGTAACAAGTGTAATGAAAGGTGTTAGTAAAAGCGCACAATTCAGGAGTATTCCAATAAGCGATGTTTGTAAACATAGTTTTGGGAGGACATGCACGAACGCTAGCCACAGCTGGTTCCGAATGATCTCTAATCAGCCTATTAATCGTTATCCAAACCTGTTCGTCTGCCTCTGCCTTAAATATCCTTGTTTACTTCCTTTCCTCATCTAGCTTCACATCCCTCTGTCTCCCCTTCTCCGCCTACTTCGCACCTTCTGCAGGGGGCAAGAGGAGTCTGCCAATCTCCCGGGTCGCCCCCCGGACAGCACGGCAAACCTGCTTTATACATTTACTATGAGGAAGTGCGAACTCGTGAAACAGTCTTTTAATATAATCCACAAAGCAAAAACAGATAGAATCCAGGAGCAAAGGGTAGCACAAAACACACATTCAAATAATACTAGGTACATGAGCCGGCGACACCGTGAGACACTGTGGGAGTCCTTGTGGAGATTGAGGGATTGAAGGGAAGCCCTGCCCACACTCCGACCACAGAAGGTGAGCTACAACTGGCCTCTGGACATAATTATTATTAGGAACATTTGGACATTTTCCAATTGTATTTAATAAACTGGTTTGGGGAGGTAATACCCAAGGCCTCAACCTTAGTACACCTTTGAGGAAACGTGGGGTTCCTTCCCCACTGTGTGTTCATTCACTGAGTTGTGGTAAGCCGAAATCGCCGCCACATAGACCTTCAGTGTGGAGTGGGCAACCCCTGTGGAAAACTTATATTGCAGAAATTCCAGCACTGTACCGATTTGGCAGTTAACTGGATCCTGATGATGTTCTCCGCACCAGGAGACAAAGACATTCCACTTTAAGGCATACAGTTCCCTCATAGCTGGGGATCTGGACTGGAGAATGGTCTCCACAACCTCGATTGAGAGACCAGCTGCTATGAGCTGCGCCCCCTCAGGGGCCACACCGACAGCTTCCACAAATCCGGGCGGGGGTGCACCACGGTGCCCCATCTCCCATGGGGAGCCGTCCACCAGAGACATCAGGTCCGAGAACCACACTCGGCCCGGCCAGAACGGCGCTACAAGCAGTAGAATGATCTCGTCCCGGCGCACTCTTTCCAGAACCTCTGGAAGCAGAGCAATTGGGGGGAAAGCATACAGACGGAGCCACGTCTGAACCATTGCATCCAACCCCAGTGGAGCTGGATGAGCTAGAGAGTACCAGAGGGGACAATGCCCATTCTCGTTTGATGCAAAGAGGCCCACCTCTGCTGTATAAAATACTCTCCATATCTGCTTCACTGTCTGAAGATGAAGCATCCATTCCCCGGGCCTCGGCCCCTACCTCGACAAGAAGTCTGAGTGCCTGAAACACGGCCAGCATCTCCAGGCAGTTGATGTGCCAAGAGAGATGGTGACCGCTCCACAGGCCGCGGGCTCAGCTCATGACCGCTCACCAACCGTTATGCGGCGACATGGAGCCCCCAGCACCAGGCCCTGATACAGGAACCTGGGTTCCCTCCACATGTCTAAGGCACGTAACGTTTGGCGTGACGCTTTGATCATGCGGAGGGGATTTCCCCTCAAGGAAAAGCCCCTGTTCTTCAGCCACCACTGTAGAGGTCTCATGTACAGCAGACCAAGAGGTATCACGTTGGATGCCGCTGCCATGAGACCCAACAGTTTCTGGAACTGTTTGACAGTTAGTGATCTGCCCTCTCTCACCCTTGAGACTGCCATATAAATCGACTCGATGCGGGCACGGGTCATACGAGCGTGCATCACAATTGAGTCCCATATCACACAGAGATAAGTGATTGTCTGCGTTGGTTCCAATACACTCTTTTTGGCGTTTAGCTTCAGCCCCAGACGTTGCATATGAGCATGGACGATATCTCGATGTGTCCTCGCCTCCTCCGCTGACTGCGCCAGTATGAGCCAGTCGTCTATGCAATTGAGGATGCAAATGCACCGAAGCCTCAGTGGCACAAGAGCTGCATCACACATTTCGTAAATGTTCGGGGAGAGAGGAACAAATCGAAGGGGAGAACCCGATATTGGTATGCTTTGCCCCCGAAAGCAAACCTCAGGTATCTCCTGTGTGAAGGATGAATGGATACATGATCTTTTAGATCTATTGTGACAAACCAATCCTCAGACTTGATTTGTGACACAACCTGCTTGACTGTAAGCATCCTGAACTTCAGTTTCATTACTGAGCGGTTCAGGGGCCTGAAATCTAAAATGGCCTCAGCCCTCCATCCTTCTTTGGAACAATGAAGTATCAGCTGTAGAACCCGGACTGAACTTCGTGAAGAGGAACCACCTCAATGGCCTCCTTCCTCAGTAATGTGTCTACCTCTTGCTCCATCACCAGAGCCTGCTCGGTGCGCACGAGTGTTGGTTTGGTTTCCCAAATTGGATTCTGTAACCTCCTTCTACAGTTTGCAGGACCCAATGAGCTATATTCGGCAGGAGCTTCCATGCTGCCAAAAAATTAACTAAGGGAACCAGCCGCTCGAGGCTGGTCTCTGTTTGAGAGAGAGGAACCGCATGGTTGTAGCTCTGCGAACCACCCGCAGGTGGCGTCGCGGACAGTTCCTCGCGAGTGCCTGATGTACTGGCTTTCAGTCCCGCTAAGGTGTTTCTTAAATCGGGCTGAAACTGAGGCTGGCACTCACTGGAGGCATCCACCCCCTGGATCTCCGGCAGGGTAAGTGATAACACCTCCTGAGGGCGCTGTAGGACAACAGATGGCGTGTGCTGAGGCAAAACCCGTGTCTGATGGGGGGCCGCCCTCTGAAGCCCTAAGGCAGAGACCTCAGGGCTTCTTCTGAGGAGTCCTCTTAGCCTGAAGCACAACCCTCAAATCCTGCTTCGACTGTGAGGACCCCTGTACAGAGTGCCGCCAATTCTCCCTTTTCCTCCTGGGAGGAGATCGTTCGGCGACACTCCACTTCTGCATTTCCCGGTATGAGGAGCTAGTACTCAGCTGGGGCTGCTCCCGCCCAGCAGCCCTGCGAGTTGGAGAGCTGTGAGGCAGGAACCGCTGAAACTCCGCCGCTTGTTTGCGTGCCTCCTGGTGCCTGACGACGACAGTATTGACAGCGGCACCGAACAGGCCCTGAGACACAAGCGGGGAGTCAATCAGGCATACCCTGTCTTTTTCTTTTACGTCGGACAGGGTTAGCCAGAGATGCCTCTCCGCGGCCACCAAAGCTGCCATAGACCGGCCAATAGAGCGCGCGGTCTCTTTGGTGGCATGCAGAGAGAGGTCAGCGGCCCTCCTGTGCTCTCGGATGTCATCAGAGCTCACCGCCTCCTTCTCGTCCAACTCGCTAAGCAGGTCAGCCTGGTATGCCTGCAACACCAACATCGTGTGCAGACATGCGGCAGCCTGACCTGCTGCTGAGTACCCCTTCCCAACCTGCGCTGAAGTTGAAGGACGATGCCACGAAGACAGATAGCCCGCGAGCGTCTGTTCAATGCGTGGCATCGTCCTGTAGCCATGCTCTTTCATGCCACAAACATTCCCGTAAAAGTCCGTGGACAAATGAAAAAGCCTGGCTGAATATGCTTTGCTCCATGGCAGGGAAAAAATGGCAGGCTCCGTTTGGAAGGTGGTGGCCGAGCCCAAAGATAACGCTCATCCAGTTTACTGGTGCGTGGCTCAGGTTTAACTTCATTGGGCCATTCCAACTTTAATTTAGCCACAGCTCTGGTCACCATCTCCACTAGGTCCTCATACTGGGGTGATGAGGATGCTTCTTCAACACCGTGCATCTCCTCATCTGCAGATGAAGAGAGCAATAGTGCTGAGCCACCCTGAGAGCGGGAAGGATCCGCAACGCGTGCTTCCTCAGTCTCATGGGCAGCACCAGACCTGGCTGAATCCTCCGTACCTGCGAGATCCCCACGAGCGCTTTCTCCTTTCAGCCTCGGCACGATCGCATCCATCGCAGGGTGGAGTTGCAGCAAAGGCTCCTTTCTCAAAGAGAGCCTCTCTGGATCTTAGTACGCGCACTGAGAGTTTCTCACAGTGAGGGCAATCAGCTCCCTCGAGAGCTGACGGCGTGTGCTCCGCACCCAAACAAGCCACACACAGTTCATGGGAATCACCCAGTGCAATAAAACGTTTGCAGGGGTAAGCACATGCCCTGTATAATGACTCACTGTCGCCCCGATCGCTTTTACTTGTGGATTTTGACATTTTTTAGCCGTATGCTTGGGAAACGCTGATCTGTTTGTTCACACACACTCACAGCACGCTTTGCTGAATGACAAAATGCTAATGCCGGTTGCATCCCATGTGCTCATATGCTTCCCGGCCGGTGACGTCACCACCTATGACGTCAGCCTATTTCATTGGTCTGATTTCACACACATTCAGAGCCGTAAACGCTGGAGGCATTCTCCATAGTGTCTGCTGGAAGCGGCTCGAGTTTCTGAAGAGGAACTTCTGGTTTACAGGCCTTCTCCCTGGAAACGGAAGGTCAGGTCGAATGCATTGCATTATAGGATTCCACTGCAGTCTATGCAGTGTGCTGGACTTGTAGTTCATTTCCATGATTAAAGACTTGCATAAACAGCATGCTGGAAGCTGAAATGATCAGATGATGTTTCTTCAGTCCTGATCCTGAAGATCTGTTTACCTTAAAGCTTGAACTTTATGCCATATGCAAATACAGCTGATGAAGATCAGGTAGAGAACTGCTTTGCATAGCTGAGTTTAAGCAGCAAACGATCAGAATAGCTCCATCTGGAGGACTCATTAGATCTTAACTGGGGGAGATGAGCTGACAAACTGGCAATATTCTGAGTAGAAAATAGATTCCCTTTGTAGGGAACTCAATACTCAACTATGGGGAAAGCATCCTGCATAATGCCAGTGTCTGAAGTACATGTAAAACAATGCCAAGTAATGTATATATCAAAAAAAAAAGAAACTAAACTAAAATACCCAACTAATATACTAAATAAACCAAAACCAATAAATGATAAATACCTTTTGTACACATTTATAATAATAATAATAATAATGGCAAACACACAAAATTACTAGAACTTAAACTAAAACTTTATATGAAATCTGAAAATAAAACAAAGATATAAATATTCTAATAATTATATCTATGATGGTAAAATAACACTAATCTAAAAACAAGAGCATAGCATAACATATGTACTTTAATACTAAAATCAACCATAACCACAAATCATAATACAGCTTTTTATTTTAGATATTATAAGCATTATAATGTAATTTCATATTCTTTTTTTTTCTGAAATATAATAAGTATAACAAAACAGGAAGACACCAATACCATAACTGATATTTATTTTCTGGTGCTCAGTGAATAAAAATATGATCACTGTGTTGTTTATTTCAGTTCTTAGGCACAGAGTCTGTGAGGGTTAGTCTAATGCAGGTGTGATGCATCATTACTGCAGGAGCTCATCTCTTCTGCTTCAATCTTGTTTTACTCTTACTCTTTCTTCTGAAAAACCATCCCGTTTTCTTCTGCTCTCCATTCCAGCTTGGTGATGTTTGTCACTCCCAGTTTCTGCAGTCTCTGCTGGATCTGACAACCAAAACACACCCGGTTTAACACACTACCGTTCAGTTTCCATAAATAGGGATAATTAAGCTGGTTTTGTTATTAGAGAACTTAAGTCTCTCACCTCCGCTAAAATAGACGTCTGCATATCTGGATCATTGATATTCAGAGCAGACTTCACCTCCAGCCGCAGGATCTGTCTCTTTATACCAGCTGCACCTGAACCAAACATTACAGCCTATAGTATTGACTGAAAATATTCAATACTGAGATCAGTTTAACTGTGTTTGTAGTTTGTAAACATAGATTATTAGTTAGTTTTACAATAAATTACTATTTATATTTTAATGATAAAATTGTACTTGTTTCTTAATAATTAGTTTCTTAAGCAATTATTTGTGAAATTCACTAGCAATTACTAATTGTGATCATTACTTAACATTTAAGATATTGCATATAATACTAATACTAATAATGATTAGTGTCAGCTCAGCACACATTATGTTTGTAAATGTCAAGCACTCACTCCGATAGCAGAAAAATGGTTTCAGTTTTCCGCAGAGCTCCGTTTTCCAAAATTTGTTGTCCATTAATGCAACACATTCTCCAAGAAAATCTGGCTGAAGCAAATCCCAGTTTCTGAAGGACGACTTGCTGCCGTCCGACCAGTCGAAATCATCTGCGAACAGACCGATGTATGCGAATCCCAGCATGGGAATTAGATCCATAATCTGATTGTTCTCGTCCAGGTTCCTCACGCTGACCAGATCGGTGTAATACAGTCTGCAGTAGCGCTGAGCTTCTCTCCATATGTAGAGAAAGCTGATGTAGATGTATCTCTGACCAGAACTCTTTGCTAGAGATGAGAGAAAAGAGCAGCAAAAGATGCAGGACAGCAGACGATGTTACACATACTACGGTTTTTATAGTTAACTAAAAATATTTCCTTTAAAAAGTTACATTATAAAATATATATTAAAGGTCCCATATTGTCAAATATGAAATTTGAGCTGCTGTGACTTCTGTAAAAATTTGATTTCTGATCTACTCAGTCATCACCCGAGCACCACCCACCATCCATCACATTAACAGACAAAACCAGATCGACAGACCTGAAACGCTACACGCTCACTCCAAGGATGGACGATCTGACAGGATTGTTACTATGAGGTCAATCACATCTAACATGTCTTGTCTATCTATTCATGATGATCAGAGGAGAACTGGCCCCCAACTGAGCCTGGTTTCTCTGCATATACAATTATGTAAACAACATCGTGAGATGCAATAAAACTTTAGAGGAGTCCATAACAACATGGTTTTTGTCGGTCAGTGGCATCAGGTGTGTGATCTTACACAGGCTACAGTATATTATGTAGATTCTGGCACCCAACATCTGCATTGTTTTGAATGCACCTCCTCTGTCTTACAATATGGGACCTTTAACCGAAATAAATATATATATATTTTTTATTTCAGCTAATTGACAGGATTGGTTACTAAAGCTTTAAACAAATTAAACACTAATTTAAGTTGTCAATTGTTTTATTGTCTGTGTAGTTAAATTTAATTTAAGTTTATAACTTTAAAACAAAAATCATAAATGTTGTCTTTGCAACAGCGTTTTAATGTCCTTTAGTTACTTTACTTTAAAATAATGACTTTTTAGTGTAGTTTATATTAGGATTTATTTAAAAAAAATGTGTGAGTGTGTGTGTGTGTGTGTGTGTTTAACTCATTTACATTTAGGCTCTTTATTTATTTTCTTCCTGCCTGATTTTGCTTCAGCCTGAAAAGTCATGATGTAATTTTTCAGTATTACGCACCGTCATAACAAATGAAGTTGAAGGGGTCGAGGCAGTTGGTGTTCTCAAACTGTCCTTTGTAATTCATGATGACGCAGTTTTGATACACTCCATCGTCTGGCTCGAAGAGTGCCCAGTTTCTGTATTTTATCTCTCCATCTTTATAAAGGCGCCTGTCTGCCAGAGCCCAGTGCCAGTAAAAAACACTAGTTTCCATCAGACCGATCCACGCACCTGTGTATGTGACCTGATCGGTCTGAAGCGTGTCCAGATCGTCCGGGTTTTCAATCAAGGCCAGATCCGTGTACAACGCTCTGCAGTACAGCTGGGCTTCAGCAAATGTTTTTAACTCTGACACAAAGTAGTACATGTTCATAGACTGCTGAAGGACTGGTGAGGTGGAAAAACCTAGAAAAGACACCTAACAGTAGTCAATAAATCACAAAACATACTCTCTGTTAAACGGCATTAACACATGCAATGAAGAGAACCCACCGATCAAAAGGAGGAGTGTAAATAGTTTGTGCTCCATAATCTTGCAAACATCAGGATTCTGCAACAACAATGTTATGGTTTCTTAATATGGCTATAAATGCGTTATTTAGCATTGATAATGTGTTTTGTTGTAGTGCGGCTTTCAAACTGGTGAAAATACTAGTTCAGTGGTGTCTTTATTCCTGAAATTATGTGAATATTTTTTATTTGGGGTCATGAATGCGCATGCAAAGTTTCAACACATGATTGTGTTTTGAAAAGGCTGTACACAAATGTCTGTTGTTTTGGGGTCCTACAGATTCCCCCGTTGACCTTCATTGGTTTAAGTGCAATTTGACAAAAAATAAAATAAAATCAACACTTGTGTTAAGTAATTAAAACAGAGATCCTTTATTCTAGCTTGTCAAGCACTAAAATATGAACTGCATGAAAACTTTCCTTGAAATTAAGATTGTCTAAGGAATATTCACTGTTTCTTTATCTATTCAAATTGGTCACATTGTACTTGACAAGTTACAATAAGTTTTCTGTTTTAACCTGAATAGTTGGTGTTCATATACCATTTAAAATTTTTTGGCAATCTGGATGGAAACCAATGCAAACTGACCCTAAAAACAGAAGTCGAACCTGGATTTCGAACACAATGGTCGTTAATGAGTTGCAAATAAAAAAAAAAAACTACACGAACCTGAGTGATCTTCTCCTCTTCTTTTCTCCTCTCATGGTTTTATGAGTTTTCCTGAGCTTTAATATTCTCTTCAACTGCATGCAAAGCATCAGCTGTCCTCATCTCACCTTTAATGTCCGTGTTCACACCTCATTTCAACCAGCTCGTTTTCATTTAGCTAACTTTAGAGAAACAGTTCTGTTAGTGCATGTCGGCTTTTTTTCAAAATGTCATATTTGTGTTTCTCATTTTGATGAGTTTATTATTGGTGTGGTATGTTTATGTTTATATTGGAATGTTTATTTCTAACACATGCAAACTTTATGAAAAGCCTGCTGTTATTTGTGATATGATGGATAGTAGTGAACATAACAGTTTTACATAAAGTATAAGCAAGCAATTAATAAAATTATATAATTTAATAGTAATCAAACACTGAACTGAATGCTTCTAACCTCTAGATTAAAAAGCACACCTCATTTGTCTTAAGATTTGTATTAAATGTATTCTTTAATTAAATTATTATTATTATTATTATCATTATTGTTATTATATATCATATATATATATATATATATATACTGTTTATATTTTTTATTTATAAGGCTTGTGTTTAGTGAAATGTTTTTCGGCATCATTTTCACGTGTCAGGACACATTTGTATAATGATAAGTTCGGCACCTGCTTCTCACATTATGCAAAAATCCCTGCTGACTCATTCAGTGATGGAGGATGAATAATCAATATGTTCAGGAAAGTTACTACTTCAAGTAGAATGTTATATTTTGTCTGTTGGCCATTCTAAATTCAGAAGCCAATTATGTCACATTTTTAAATCTTATGGAATGTTGCTTTCTCCGACTTTCCACCATACTGAACACGCTTCTGTGTGTTTGGATTGGAGGGGGTGGTTATCTGTATCTGCAGAATCCATTAATGATAAACCTTGAGTTTACACAAAAACATAAATTAACGTCCCTACTAACTAAAAAAAAACAGTAACAGCAGAAGAGTTCAAATTTGCTGAATATTTCTCACAAGTTTTAACAGAATCTACTAAAGTGTTCAAAATGAATAGAAATCTAATGCATTACCAAATAATGTAGAGGACATGTGTGCTTTGTGTTCTTGAGCACCAGATGGCACACTATGATTTACTTGCTGAGTTGGTTATTTTTATATAAACTAAAGAGATCTAATTGGGAGAAGTCAGCAATTATTCCTAGACGTTTGCCATTTTAATTGTTGGATAGCAAAATAATTGAGATTAAAGGATATTTTATTTATTTATTTATTTGTTAAATTATAGTGTTTTATTTGTCATATACATGATGCAAAGAGCAGAAAACAGAAATCTAAACATCATGATGAGCATCTGATAAGCTACTACTAAATATAATGTAGATGTCACAGTCAGCTGGAAGTGCCAGCCCAGATCAGGGGATGGCACTTCAGTGCCCACGAACTCTCTGTGTTTTATGTCTTTTCATCAATGAACTCATGTGTCCGCCCACTCATTTGTTGTCTAGGTACTTCATTGTTTGCTCCACCCCTTGACCTACTTTCACATGTATAAAACCCAGATGTGTTTGTATGTCTCCACGGTCCATTAGCACTGTCAACACGTCGTTTTTGCCACTCCGTGTTTTCCTCTGTGTTTTAATCTGTTGTTTTCTGACCTTGCCTGTTTTTTGACCACCGCCTTTGTTTTGCCCTTTGGATTGTGTTTACTGTGTTCTGACTACTCTCTCGCTGTGTCTACGTCACGCCTGTATGCTCCTGATCGACTCTGCTTGTCTCACTCTGTCTACAATAAACAACTCGCACATGAATCCGAACGCCTTCTTGCGTCTCCCTCGTAACAGAATGGACCGTCAACAAGGATTTAGCAGTTGTTTTCAGCGCGACACACGAGACTACGCATCGCCTCGTAGGCAGGATTACAAACGGAGACCAGAGACATTTTTACATTCGCTGTTTCAGCACAGACGCCATATAGATGGGAAAGACTTAAAGAGTACTTTCTGTCAAGTCTGGGTCTGGTTGTTTTGCGCGATCTGGCCAGTGAGGACCCAGACTACTCCCAGGAACAATTAACAGACTTTGTTTTATTTCACTGTGGTTCCTGTTTCACAGTTGGTGAGGTTGAAGAGGAGGACCTTCGCATGCAGCGCGAGCCCGTGGCTCGGCTCCCGCCTCGCTGTACGGCAAACCCCGCTTCCGCCCAAGATGGCCGCCGATCGTAAGATGTCGCACAGGATGGTCACCACATCGGAGCCTGCGAATGAATGCATTCACCGCCACCAGGTCCAGCATATTGTCCACCTCTTTCTGTCGGCACCGATTGTCACATCTTGGTGCAAGGAACTTAGAACACACACAGTCTGTTGTTTTTTTGGTGCATACATTGTCAAGGAGACACCTCCACATCTAAGCACCGAAGTGGAGAATACCTTTCATTGTGCAGTGTGTTTTGCTAGCTGAGGAAGTTCACAGCAAACTTTATTCATCGTGCCCAGTAGCGTTGTTTTGCGCTGAAGCAGTCTGTGCGATAGTGCCAGTGAGGTGAAGAAATTGTCTGTTTTACACAACAACCTACAGCTTTCAGATGTTGTGAAAAGCCGGCCTATTTGCTTTACAGTATATGCCATACTACAAACAATTATCCACATTGTTTGTAGCATGGCTTGCAAATGCTATTGTAATGGCTCAGTTGTACAAAGTTTGAAACATATATATATATATATATATATATATTATAAAATTTATGTTGTGTGAGAAAATGTTATGTTGTGTGCTTTTGAATCTCATTTGGACACCATGAAACTCAGTCCAGCCGTGCTACAAACATTACCCCACATTGTTTGTAGCATGGCTGAGTTGTACAAAGTTTGAAACATATATATTATCAAAGTGATAACTCTAACATCAGTGTTGGAACTTGTACATAGTATAGCCGACCGGTGCCGGCAGAAAGAGGAAACCCAACACGATAACAGACTATAACCACATGAAGGCATGTGAATGTGTGTATAATTTTACACCAGTGATACAATCTTTTCTGATATGTGCTATACAAGCCTATAGAAAAATACACATATTCTCATGATTCTCTCTCAGTTCAGCCATGCAACAAACCTTCCCCCCCTGGTTTAACCTGGCTTGCAAATGCAAATGTACTAGCCCTTACAGGTAATGGCTTATTTGGAAAATAAAAGGAGGGGAACAATGGAGTCAGCAGGGGGTCCAGGTCCTGGATTTTACGCAAATTTGCGCAGGTTTAGTAGATTTAGTGTTAATAATATGGTCTAAACATTCTTAGACTCGTAGAATTTATCATGAACTATTATCATACAGTATTGTTTTATGGTCTACTATATGGAGCTTAGAAACAGCATAGTGTCCAAAGAAATTTACCCCAATATGACATTTAGATGTCATATTCAAAACGTTTCACTCGATTTCAAACATTTCAGTCAGGTATTACAGTTCGGGAAAAACAAGCCAATAAAGTTTATGCCACAATAACAAGCAAACGAATACAAAAATACACATCACTCACTTATAATAATGATAACTACGTGGCTGGCTGCAGTCACTGCAGGCTTCTTGAGGTATTTATTTATCACAGCGCATCTTTTTCTGAAGTGAATTCTGTCTTATTCTTCTCAGCACGAAGCGTACAGTATGAACTTCAGGTAAACTCTCGCTGCTTTGTTTGTGGGGATTTGGGTGTTTACATGCTGCGCACTCCGCGTGAATGATTATCATATCTATTGTGCACGCGTTGCGTGGGCGTGGTAAGAGATAATGAAGGAGATGTGAAAGAATGGAAATCGTGTTCGTTTCATATGAATTACTTTATCACAGAATATTTGTTTTCGATTAGACTGTCTTAGTGTAATAGTAGACATATCAAGCTTTCTACAGATATAACTCTCTTGTATCTATGTGGAGTTTTTGCTTAGTTTCATTTTAGTGACTCATTGCTAACTGAAGATCACGTAGACCAACGCAGCAGGCAGCTCACCCTGTTTGTTTTCTTCATTTTCTAAATGCACAAAGTTCTGTCTCCACCCCGGCAATGTCGAGGAGCCAGTCCAGGCTGCCGCCAAACCTGGTGGCAAGCGGAAGTGCAAGCGTACGACAGGCGACCCAGGGATGGAAGGAGCTTTTCTTTGGGAGATGGTGAACACTGCGTTCCCTGTGTTTCCCCTTGCTGCCCCACTGTTGGCACCCCGGTGGTCTCGATTGTGCCACTAGTTCGATCCTTCCGCTACACAGGACATTCCTGAGGTTCATGTTCGAAGGCCAAGCGTATCATTACAACGTCCTACCCTTTGGGCTCTCCCTGTCGCCCCATGTGTTTACCAAAGTAGCGGAGACTGCCCTGACTCCGCTCAAGGAGCAATGGGTAGTGCAGTTCTGGTATTGCTTAATACGCTGCCTATTTATACTCGTGCTGTGATCAGGTGCAGTTGGATGTTAATCAGCTTTTCATACACGCGTATAGATTGGTCATATCGAAGCGAGAGTCCTGTCTCGTGACGTCTCCGTTCCCTTCTTCAGGAAACGAGGGTTACATATGTAACCGAGATGTTCTGTCATGTAGTTAAGTTATGAAATTAAAAAAGGTGATTAAACTGCATGTATGTATATATAAATCACATATACAGTAGAATGTCTCTCAAATATACTGAAATATATATTCTGCAATTCAAGATCGCAACATGCAAGTAATGTTTTTTTTTTTATTATTATTTAATGAACAAGTAAATGTTAGGACCAATTACATACACTAGACAATATTACACTACATTGATCACTTAATTTGTGAAGTACAAGTGAAAATAAAACAATTTAAATGCAATGCTAATTTAGCAGTCTGGCACTTATGCGCTGTTGATTTCTGTCTTTTTTTTACAATCTCATCACAATCTGCAGGTCTCATCCATAAGTATGCGGTGTTGGAGAAAATCTTGGTTACTTGTGTAACCCTTGTTCCCTGAAGGAGGGAACGGAGATGTTATGTCGACGGGCATTATGGGGTCTGACTTGAGAACCCAATCACCTTTGAGCTTAAGCAGAAAAGACCAATGAAAATTGATGAGTAGATTTTGCATGCCAAGCCAAGATGGAAGATTATGTCAAGAGGGACATAACGTTTAAATCAGTCAATACGATGTTCCATCGACTGATGTCATGGGGTCCCTATGGAAGGTGCTACAACCTAAACTGTTAAGCAATTGAAGTACAATGCTGACAGGCAAGCATGTCAGAAAAACATTTAACTCAATACGTAACCTTCCCAACACCGTGTAAGCCAGAATAGTGGATCCACCAGGGGTGCTAGTTTTATATGAAGCAGTTATTGGGGGTGGAGCACAGTGACATATTTGTCAAGTGGAAGTTTTAGAAAATAGGAGAACAGTGGAACACGGTGGGATTAAAGCATGAAATACTGAAACATAACGTCAAGTCCAACGAAAGACAAGGAAGCCAACTGTCGGGCACAGCTCAAACTGCTCCAACTAATCTGAACTGGGAGGCAACGGAGAACCCAGTGTTCACAAGGGGAACAACTGGGGCAAAAGGCGCATGGATCTATAGGGAATGGCGGTGCAAACTGACACCACGCTGGACTCTCACAATTACCTGATGTCACTCAGTACACAAGAGGGTTCTTTTAAAAGATTGTAAAAAGGTGCTGTGTGCCAATGCCCAGGAGGCAGCAATACTCAGAGTGGAATAAGCTCTAACTCCCAGTGGGCACAGCTCACCATGGGATTGGAATGCCAAGGTGATGACATCCACCACCCAATAAGCCAACCTCTGTTTGTAGACAGCATTTTCCTTCTGCTGTCCTCAAAGACAAAGAGCTGCAGAGTGGGCACATTCTACGTGAATGTGCAAAGCACAAAACAGGACACAGCAATACCTGGGTCTGCCTCCTCCAAGGTCAGCCCTTGCAGGTTCACCACCTGATCTCGAAAGGGAATGGTGGGAACCTTGGGCACATAACCAGGCTGGGTTATACTCAATCTCTTTGCTCTTAGGAAACCTGAGGAACCATCCACTGTATCATCCACTGTATGTGGGCTGTATTAGCAGTGACATTCACCTTCAAAGTGGAGGGAGACAGCCTGCGCTCTAACTTTTCCTGCAGGAAGGAAAGCACCACACTGATCCTCTCAGTGGGACGAACACCATTCAACAAATAGACCCTACTTCAAAGAATAGGCCTGCCTTCTCATTATTCTCAAATCAGGTATTGTTACAGTGGAAGATGTTTCCAAAGAAAACTTCTTAATTGAGATGTCAGAAGCATATTGTTCAGTCTGTCATGAAATGGACTGAGAAAACCAGAAAAGAGCAGAAGCAGGAGAGTGATGATAAAATAAACAGAGTTTATTGAATAATCTTAGTGTCAGTGACTAAACAGCAGATTAAAAATAATATAAATTACTAATCCTTGAATGAATCAATGAAATTACTATATAAAATTACATGGCTATATGATTAAAAGAAATACTAAAATGATTAAATCATAAATCATAAATGAATGAAGAATAAATAAATATGTAATAGTAAAATAAATAGTAAAGTACATATACGGAAGCTCTATATTATTGCTGATCAATAAAACATGTTTTATTATAGATGTAGGAAGTGTTTAACAGGACAAAAATAATATATGAACAAGTGCCAAGCTGAAATAAATTGTGTAATCCTTCTAATATCCATAGTTTCTAAAAACTCCCTAGTGTTTAGCATTCCCTAAATGTCAAAGTCTCTAAATACTGGAGGAGTTGCAGGGTGAAAAAAAATAGACTAGAGTATTATTTTCATTAATAATTTTTTTAAATAAATGATAGATTTATAGATTAAAACCAACGCACGCATGAGCACTATGTATAGCTGAGCATCCAGTGGAAAGAAAAAGGGGCAATATTTAAAATGCATTTGTACTGTACTTTTATATAGGATGATCTTATTCATGTTCATAAATGAGTGTACAGTGTGTAAAAATTAATTATCAGTGCCAGTGCATTAACTGTATTACTTATGCAATGGTGTTAGAGATAAAATCTAATTTATGATACATTTCTGTATTTTAAAGATTCACAAAAGTTTGGACAGGTTATCAGAGACCTGTGTTACATTGGACCAACATCGTCACATGCTGTTGATATTTCTTGTACGTTGTTTTTGTTTTCTTGTGTGATCTGCTGCTGGAAAATCTTCCCGTCAGGTTGGACGCTCCATGTTATGCTGTATATGTTATCCTCCAAGAAGATCTCCTTCATCTAGAGACCAGATAACACAACCATTCAGACATCAGTTCCCTAACGGATAGAGAGTTGGATTTGTAACCCAAAGGTTGTTCGAGTCTCAAGTCCTTCAGGAATCAGGTGGTGTGAGTGAATGTCCAGCACACTCTCCACCTTCAATACCATGACTGAGACCCTTTAGCAAGGCAGTTGAATAGGTTAAATGCTGAGCACAAATTCACAAATAGTATAGGTCACCATATGTGGCCACACGTCACTTGAAATGAAATCAGATCGTTGGTAAATCAAGATACATATAAATGTGTATGTGTGTGTCTGAATAAAAAAAATCTATAAACATAAGAAAACTAAAAACTTCTAAAAGGATATTAATAATCCATCATCGTCTTACCTTTGTCTTTATAGCCTCTATCGCTGCAGATTCTTCCAGATGTCCGTCTGATTTGACTGTAACTCTCACATTCTGTATTTTTGTATTTTCACGGCAGTAGAACGGAAGTGGAATCGAGCAGTTGTCGTAAGCCATCAGTCCATCAGTATTGGCTCTCGCACAGCCTTTAACAGCTGCGTTACTGACCTGCTTCTGCCATTTTACAGAAGACCATGACAGGTCGGTCTGGTCTGACCAGTACCACTGCGACCGGTTCCGGGACAGGCCAATCCAGGCATTCTCGTCATGCTTGTCATAAATTATTTTTGCGAGGAAGTCGTTCTCTATGTCGTCTGAAATGGTGGCCAGGTCTATTTCATGTGATCTGCAGAACATTTGAGCATCGAGCCAGTTCATGGATTTTTCAGTGTATTTAAACTTGTCCTGAAGTTTGTCCAGTTTCTCTGCGAGGAGGAGATACATGAAAACATACTTGAAAATGTGAAGTGCCATACAAAATTAATCTGTAATAGTGTTTTTTCATATACAACAAACTCATGAGCTCAAAAAATGGCTTAGAAAATGGCTTTGTGCACTGTCTAAGTGTCACTTACATACACTGATATAATTTGTCCTTAAAGTAAAACTAAATCAAAATAATTTTGTTCATATGATTTCAGTTAACATTTATTCATTTTATTCTATTGTTTAATGGACTTTGTTGAGTATAATAACCCTGTTGGAACGGTCTGGTTTAATTCATGCTTCAAATCTCCTTTGAACATCCAGTGAATTTTGAATATAATTTCTTACCAGTTTGACAAAAGAAGAATTTTTGAACCGTACAATTTTCATCATCCCATTGTTTGTTTGCATTTAAAGTCACGCAGGCTTCACTTCTGTTGAACAAGTCCGGCTTATTGTAATCCCACTTGTAGCTGACTGCCGTGTGGTGATACGACCAACGCCAACTGAGGTCTTCATAGTAGAGGCCGATCCAGGCATCAGATGTGAAGTTCTCAGTGTTCGCTGCCTTCTGTAGTTTGGCTCTGTCTTTATCACTCTGAACCGTTGCCAGATCCATGTATGTCTGCCTGCAGTACGACTGAGCCTCTTTCCAGGTCTTTGGCTCTTTGATCAGGACAAATCTATATGGGTTGCCTGATGTTTTTGACAGAATTCCTGCTGCAGGAAAATCAATAGTGTTAAGTTGATCCAAACTCCTGATCTGATATCAGTTTCTGTCACTAACACTCACCGAGAAAAACAATGAGAGGAATCTTGTTCTGCATCATCTTGTCTTCACAGGTTCCTTCAATGAAATGAAATAAAGGACAAGAATATGATATGCTGGTTAGTTTTCTGCAATGATTTTGACTTCATTCACTAGTTTTATCAACAAAAGTATTTTTAATGATGAAAAATTTATGACGTTTTCATTACTTTAATCAAATGAATTTAACCAAATTTCTTTTTAAGTTTTACGAGCTGATTTTATTTTTTGTTTTAAGTTTGTTCAATACAAGTTAAAACGCTTCTACTACCAATTTGGTTATATAAATATAATATAGTAAGTATAGTATGTTTTTAAACTGAAGTAAGTGTAAATTTACCCTCATTTACCTGTTCTGGAGCAATCGAAGCTTGATCTTCTCACCAGTATACTAAGTGTCTTCTCTTAGCATACTTGTCTTTTGCTATCTACCCAATCTTTATACATCACATTATGCAAAATCTTTTGTCTAATACTGTGCGTTAGATGCTCAGACTCATTTACATTGTAAGGCTCTTCATTCAAATAGTACCATTGAGCATGAAAATGTAATTGTTTTTTTACACATATAAAACACAAATGAAAGTGTTTATTAATCTGTATTTAATCTGGAAATGAAAACTCTTAAAACATCTTCTAAAAGAATGTTCTCTATAGGCATACAAAATTAGACACAATACTAATAATTTCACACAGTTTTTCTCACCCTCGTGATGTACAAGATTAAGATGAGTTTGTTTCTTCATCAGATTTGGAGAAATTTAGCATTACATCACTTGCTGAGCAATGGATGCTCTGCATTGAATAGGTGCCGTCAGAATGAGAGTCCAAACTAATATAAAACATCACAAAAATTCACACCACTCAGTCCATCAGTTAACATGACAAAAGATAAAACAAATCCAGCAAGATGCTTGCAGTTGATTGTGAGTGGGTTTAAACAATAAGATTGTAAACACCTTAACCTGAGGAGAACTTTCTAAAGAGAAAACCAAACCTGCGCATCCAGGTCAAAAGAGCATTGAACCACTTTAGTCTGGTTTAAGATGTTTTTACCAAGTGATCAGGGATAATTTGACTGGTTAATGTGGTCAGTCAGAAGCTGTAACTACACCATCTGTCAGATGGTTGTTCTGGTGGAAATTTGTCTTGCAAGTAACTCTTAATGACTGGTAGTGTAATCTCATCTTCTTTTGCCGAAAGGTAGATATGAACAAACTATTGTAACATAGCTTTTTGTTAGTTTGGTTATACTGTAGATAAAATGCCTTTAACTTAAAATTGAGTGTTTAATCTTGCCATTAACACTCTATTCTTCAATTCAATACTGTTAAGTGCTTTGACACAAATCTGTATTGTTATAATCGCTATATGGGCAGATGTGGCCTAATGGATAGGGAGTTGGGCTTGTAATCCAAAGGTTGTGGGTTTGAGTCCCAGGTCCGGCAGGGATTGTGGGAGGGGTTAGTGAATAACCAACGCTCTCTCCACCTTCAATACCACGACTGAGGTGAGACCCTTGAGCAAGGCACCGTTC
>JAUMHI010000243.1:203390-217977 GCA_032359435.1 Enteromius unitaeniatus | reverse complement strand
TGATAATGTTCAGTGCTTTGCTACAATCTGTATTGTTAAAAGCACTATATAAATAAAAGTGACTTGACTTGACTAATGAGCTGATGATCTGAATCAGGTGTGTTAAGATAATCTAGACACACCTGCATTTAAGTGAACATGAAAGGAATTTAAGAGCTTTTTAAGCAATACTTTTTAGTGCATGAGTCATGCTGTTTAATGTTATGACTTAATGCCTTTAATGTGATGATAATTTATCACTAGCTCCATGATTCTTCTTTGTCCGGTTTGCCTGAGGATGAGTGAATGCTGACAGGCCTTTTCCTGCTGAACTCTCCTCTTTATTTGTTTAGTTTAAAGCAGGCAGTGACAAATGAGCTCAGGCTTGATGTAATGCTGTTGAGGAGATCCGATGATGTTTTATTAACCCGTGTGGTTTTTACTACAGTCGTAACTAAAGCAAACACACTCATGTTTGCATGATTATGCATTTGTTAAACTAATGTACTGTACGTCAATACTGAGAAATCAAAGAAAGGAATTATTTGCATTGAGAGTTAGGGTTTTATTGACAATTGCTCAGGGGGATGGGATCTGCAACGTACTTTTAACAAATAGCTGCTATAGAAGGGATATGAAATTATCAATGCAGTTTACCAACAATTTGTGAGAGAAAGTTGTTTTATATATATATGTGTATAGATGTTCTTCTAACTAACAAACCTGCATTCTTCTCAAATTAAGAACAGATTAAACTGATATTTCTGGGAAATGCAAATCTGCAATGGAAACAGCAAAAAGACGAGAAGAAGAGGAGTTATATCTGTCTTCAGATCCAAGATCATCTCACTCTTATCCATCGTTTAGAAGGAAATCTGTCTGAAAGAGACAACACCATACTGAATAATTCAATCAGTGTGAAGGATAGATTCTGTCCAAACTAATGTTTTATTTTCTGAAAGTATGAAATGTTTCGAACCAAAGTTTACAACACTCATTGAAACCTTTCAATTTTCTAATGAACATTAAATTGCCTCTAATGATTTTTTTTTTTTCCTTTTGTTTGTTTACATTTGGTAGATGCTTTTCTCCAAAAGTACTTTTTCCTCCTGTGTGAATTCCCCTGTGAAATCCGAGGGAGCAAAACACTCTAAATACTGAGAAAATGGGTTTAAATTAAGTCTTAGCAATGCTTATTACTAATAAAACAATACAGTTTGATGTATTTACTGTAGGGAAAAAAATATATATAGATAATATCCTACAATAACTTGTATTTATTACGCATATTAAATACTGTTTGTTCGTTTTTTTAAACACACTTATAATAATAGGTTAACAATAATAATAGTTAAAATATTAACATAACTTATTAACAACATAAGCCCTACCAGTTAGGCTTGGTTTGAAATTACTTTTACTCGTTTATAAATTATTATAACCTAACTATATAGATACGCTCGCTGAATCTGATTTTTAGGATCAAGTTAGAAATACCAAGGGTTCACGCGCAGAGCCGGATTTAGTAAACCTGGGCCCTCGGGCATATGGGGCCCTATACATTTGCACACATTTACTCCAACCAGCCTTGAGGTTAAGCAGCTAAATTCTCGAGAAATGTTTTCCTTGATGTATCTTACTGTTTCTGTTGTCCTGAAACGGGATGACTGAACAGTGATCGAGTCGTCTGATAAAATCAAACGGGCTGCACATGAGACAATGACAACAGCTGTGCTTGCATGCATGACCCGTTTACACCGGTGCTTACTGTTTAGAATGAACACGATCATCGTTTCCACTGCCGTTTAAACGCCGGGATATGTGCGTAATCGTAGCAAAAGTTATGCGTTTTAAAACAAAATTGCACCTACTGTAAACAGAGCCTTAGAGAAGCGGCAGGTTTCTGGCTGAACGGAGCAGACGCAGAGAGGGCAGCGCTCCTGCAGGGCTTCAGATGCAGAGGATTTTCTTTTGCTACAAGCAGGAAACACACGAAGCATGTTTACCTGGGACACACACACAAGGTCCTGCTCATAAACACCGTCCGCGCTTAATGCACATCTCGGGAAAAGCATTGTGGAAGCTCCTTAGCTTTTGGGGGCCCAAGGCAGTCCCCTACCTTTGCCTAATTCAATCAATCCCTGTTCACACTAAACAAGGGGAGTGCGCTTTTAGATGTGATCAAACATTAGCCACATTTAATTCTAGACTCCAAACTCATGTTTAGCTGAGCATTTTTTTATTATCATTTTCCATTTAAATGTAAAAGTTTGAAATTAATTTTAAATCATTTTTATATACTTGTAAAAGTTTAAATGGGAAACAGTAAGTGCTGTGTGTGATTGTATAGCCAGGTGTTTTTCAAGATTCTTTTGTCACATGTAGTTATAGCGGGTACAACATACAGTGAAATGTTCTTTCCGGCTGAAAAGTACTCCTCAACTGTGCTAAAAACATACAAATGAGAGATAAAAAAATAAGTACTAACAGAGGAAGTTATAGAAGTAAGAGAGAGAATTTAAAGTGTAAAATAGAAAGTCTGTATAAAAGAAACAGCCATATGTATATGTACACACACATACATATACATATATATATATAACTGAGGTATGTGTACACTAAAAATTTTACATAATACACATAAATAAAGATGCATTTAGGTAAAGTTTTGGAAGAGTTCTTGAGAATGTTCCTTTTGTTTTTATTGCTTTATTAGGCCTATGTGTTTATTGTTGTGATTACTGTTTTGTTGGTTTTTATTGTTGTTGAGATTTATTTTTAATGACTATTTTTACTTCCTTTTATGTGAAGCACTTTGAGTTATCTGTGTGTGTGTGACCCTAAACCTACCCCTTACAGGGAACAACGCACTTTTACATTCTCAAAAAAAACTAACAAAAAAAACTCCACCATTTAGTCTGTTTTTTAAGCCTTTTGCATTACCGGGACACTGAAAATATCCTCATATTTACACTATTTGTGTGTGTGTGTGTGTGTGTGTGTGTGTGTGAGAGAGTGTGTGAGTGTGTGGGTTTATGTGGTTTATGAAGACACAAATGTGTGTAATGACATGGCTAGGACAGGTATTACAATATGAAGGTGATTTATGAGGATATTTTCAGTGTCCCCGTAATTTAAAAGACTTAAACTTAGTAAATGGTGTTTTTTTGTTGTTGTTTTTGAGAATGTAAAAGTGTGTGGTGTTTCCTGTAAGGGGTAGGTTTAGGTGTAGAGTCAGTGTAGAACAATACCACACACAGTCTGTACAGTAGATACACCATTACACCTATGAAGAGAGAGACCCCAGAAAACACAAAACCCAACATGTGTGTGTGTGTGTGCTGTATTAATAACCCAGTCTTGTCTACAGCCGCTGTCTATACGCTTACGATTGTAGGTAACACTGTCCTGTAATTGGTCAATAAAATAGCATAACTAAAAAGTTACGGCGTTTATTTCTGCTGTTATTAATTTAAAGATTAAATGAATCTCTTTCTGTTCTGCCAGAGGTGATGCCCGGACAGGTAGGACTAATACACAATCGCGCTTTGATGACAAATGCATTTAAATCTGTGCAAATATGTGCATATGAATCCCTCTGAATTAATAAACTGATACAATAACTGGAAATGTGCAGTGGCTTTGATTTAGTTTTTTTTTCTTTTTTGTTATTTTTAACTTTAAAAACCCAACTGCAGCTTGAATAAGAATAACGCAGAATGAAGAACATTGTTATGAACGGAGTTACCTGTTTCTGCAGATGAACTCTTCATAACCTGCTTCAGCTGCAGACCCATCAGGAGAAGACTCCTGCTCTTTTCATCGAAAGCATTTAACACGTACCCTATTTAGCCAGGCTCGTGCATTCCCTGAGATCCATGAGAGTCATTCTTCCATGCTTTGTTCTACTAGTTCATCCTGAAAATTTACATTGAAATCTTATATATTTAAAGAGACTAAAATTGAACAGGAAAATGAATTGTGCGTTTACTCAGTTAAAGGGGATTTTGCTGATCAGAAAGATGAGTCGAAGATTAATTAGGCAACTGTACATATATTAACATAGATACAGCTCTGGAAAAAAATAAGAGACCACTGCAGTTAATCTCACCAATACACCACCAATACATAACAATGCATGTTTGTTTAATTTTTTGTGTAATGCCATCTTTGAAATATTAAGGAAAGAAGCCACTTGACCCTCACTGAATGCCAGTAAAGCTAGGCGAAAAACTAATGTGTGTATGTATATAGATAGAGATATACATATGTTAATGTATATATGTGTGTGTGTGTGTGTAAATAATTGTATGCACACCCAGCTGTCCTCATCTCAGCAGTAACCCCAGCACCTGACAGTAAGGTCATTGAGGTGCATGTTCTGATGGGTTCAGGTGATCTGGAGTACAGTGCATGAGTCATGCTGTTATCCTTTAATGTGATGATAATTTATCACTAGCTCCATGATTCTTCTTTGTCCGGTTTGCCTGAGGATGAGTGAATGCTGACAGGCCTTTTCCTGCTGAACTCTCCTCTTTATTTGTTTAGTTTAAAGCAGGCAGTGACAAATGAGCTCAGGCTTGATGTAATGCTGTTGAGGAGATCCGATGATGTTTTATTAACCCGTGTGGTTTTTACTACAGTCGTAACTAAAGCAAACACACTCATGTTTGCATGATTATGCATTTGTTAAACTAATGATGCATGTCAAATGCATTTATACAAATACTGAAAATACTAAGAAATTTGCGTGGAGAGGTGCGTTTTCATGAACAATTGTTCAAGATGAAGAATCTCAATAATCTTGACCTGAGATCTGTTTTTTAACAAATATCTACCAGGCTTTGTTATCTTACAAACGGACTGCTGTAGTGACGGCAGTAGCAGTAGTATTTCCTTTTTATTTTGGACCTCGCCTCCCCGAAACAAAAAAAAGAAACTAAGAAAAAACTCGACTCCGGTGGGACTCGAACCCACAACCTTTGAATCACATCGCCGGATCAGCCTAGAAGTCCAATGCGCTATCCATTGCGCCACGGAGCCACCTGTTGATCGAGGCGCTTATTACAGCTCTTATTATTGTGCTATTACTGTTACAGAAGTTTTTGTGGCTTAATAAGTTAGTTAACCCGTTACATTGTGAATGTTTCTCTTTTCTCTGTTACTTTAGGCCGTTGTTTGTTTGTTTGTTTGTTTTACTCGCGATGCTGTGATTGGTGCGGCGGGCGGACACGTGACACGGCAGTGAGGTCACCGTGATGCGGCTCCGAGAG
The DNA here is from genome assembly GCA_032359435.1 of Enteromius unitaeniatus. Lineage (NCBI taxonomy): Eukaryota > Metazoa > Chordata > Actinopteri > Cypriniformes > Cyprinidae > Enteromius > Enteromius unitaeniatus. The sequence continues at coordinate 212,725 of JAUMHI010000243.1, read as the reverse complement.
TGTCACTGTAACAGTTCCACGTAAACAAACACAGTTTCATTGATTCTTCAGCGTAGCTTCAGCTTTCATGAGGCAGCGGTGTCTCAAGGGTCCTCGGGTCAAAGGGCTCTGCGTGAGGAAGGCTTTATGGGAATTCCCGTTTTACTCTGAGAACCTTAAAGCACCAGTCTGACTTTCATAAGGTGAAAACATTTGCACTTTTGTCGCTTATTTTACCCGTAACGTTACATTTCAGTAGTTATTTGTTCAAAATGATCTGTTTACATGTTTTAATGCAATGTAATGTTGTTTGGAAGTATACAATAGGTTTTAAAAGTTGGATATGCTAACAGTGATTTGATTATTTTTGTTTTTAGTAAAACATTTTTATAGATTTGTTTTTGTTTGTTTGTTTTTATTGATTAGTGACTCCTGCGTGTGAAAGCATGAGCGGTCAGCAGGTGTCGCTGTTACTGCAGGAGTGTCTGAGGCGGGCCGCCACCGGACCTGAGGGAGACACGCAGCTGCACCGCGGTAGTGACGCTGCAGAGGGCGCTAGTCAAGCAGGTCATTACAGTATTCCAGCGTGTGAAAGCTTGCACAACACACTCAAACATTGCTCTATGAAGTACTCGACAATAATTGTGTGTAAACTTTAATTGAAGTGGGAAATTCTCTGGTTCTCTTTACTTTTTCAGTTATTGCTATTAAAGATGGGCTTTAGTAAAGTCATACAAAACAGTAGCTCAGAAACGTTTTATCAAAAACATTTCCGTTGGATGTTAATCTGATGTTTTTAAAATGTTTCTACTTGCTAGTTGTTACAGAACATTCAAAAGTAACGATTACAAAATGTTACGTGTTTTCAAATAATGAGGAAGGTTCTGAGCATTCTTAGAACGCTCAGAAATACTTTGTTGGTATCAGCAAAGTGTTCTTATTTGTGTTAGCTGAGTGGTTCCCCGAAAACGCTGGACCCTTTTGACTTTACCTGTACGAGCCAAGAAAGACACGAGTATTCGTATTATAGTCTTGACCTCTGACCCTCAGGGTCGTTTCCGGAGGATCTGAACACGCTCCTGCAGGAGGCCAAGGACAGGAAGTGGCCGTTCGTCGAGGAGAAATGGCAGTACAAACAATCCGTGACGTCCGGAGACAAAATGAACTCGTCGGATCTCATCAGAAAACATCTGCTGCAGTTACTGGTACTTATCAGATCGTACAGTTACGGTAAATAACGGCACAGGGTCTGTGATTGAGAACTGCTGTGTTGCAGGTGTTTCTGAGAGACCGCATCTCCTCTGAGGAGCCGGAGTGGGCCGTCGCGGTGGTTTTCCTGCTCGACCGGCTGCTTTACTGGATGGACGGCTCTCATCTGCTGTTGAAGATTGCTAGAGCATTGCACAAGCGTTACCCGGACGTTCCCATCGCCCCTCAGGTCATCATCAGACAGGCTCGTGTCTATCTGAACACCGGTGAGCTCTGCACTCTCTCTCTGGGTGTATTTCAGCTTGAAACAGATCCATAATGCATCTCTTTGTTTGGGTGTGACGCAGGCAAACTGCAGAAAGCGGAATTCATTCTCAGCAGTCTGATCAGTAGCGCTTCAACAGGTACCGCTCACTTTCACTGGTGTTTCAGCTCAGTCCGTCTCTGCTGTGAATGCACAACATGCTGTTTCTGCTGCTTCAGGCTCCTGGACGTATCAGAAGAGCAGCGATCAGACACTAGTGCAAGCCGTCAGTCTCCAGGTGCGAGGACAAGTGCTGCAGACGCTCGGTGAGCTTCAGAGAAACACACTTTTATAAGAGTAATAGTTCTAACTGTACACGTGTCCAGCTTCCTGACTGATTTTGATCAAGTACAGTGAGCGTCAGAATACCTTTGAACTCTAGAGGAACTCTTCCTGGACTGAAGCAGCTCATCAATCATTTTCTTTTATCTGATCATCAGGATCTTTTGAGGAGCAATGATCTTCACAAGCCTCCAAAGAGGATTAACTGTAAATAATGTCATGTTTGTGTTTTTTAGGCCTGTGGCTTGAGTCCGCTGAACTAATATGGGCGTCTCTGATCGGTTTTTACGCTCTTCCACAACCTGATAAAAAGGTCTGGACTCAGTGTACTCTCCAGAACAGTGCCTGGAGTTATAGTTCGTGAGCATCTCTCATGAATCTGAACTGTTTCCAGGGTATTGGAACATCTCTCGGGCTTCTGGCAAACATACTGACCTCCATGAATGACCGAGACTTCGCAGCGCTTCAGGAGAAGCCTCATATTGACCTGGTAGTACAGTCTGAAATGTCTTTAATCAGCGATATGCCCGTGCTGAGCTCTAATCAGACGCTCTTTTCCCTTGTTCAGAGTTTTCTAGGGGAGAGTGGTCATCGTCTGCTGTCTGCGGCGCGAGCGGCCAAAATGGCCGTTGTGTTCAGTCAGTACGGATCACTGTACGTTCTGACCAATGTGGTGAGTTTTTGAGATTAAACAGAATAACCATTTTCCTTTTGTCTTGTTCTATAAATAGTTAATTTGCTGTCCTGTGAATTCCCCCCCCAAGCATCACAGGCATTCATGTGACTGTGAAATCCCCTCTTTGGTAACAGGGTTCCAATAGTGCAAACCTAATTAAAAACAAGTTACATAACATGCCTTAGTCATCATTTTAATGTTTATCTCATGTTTATCATCAATGATTCATTACTACAGCTACAGAGTCCAATTCGATTAATATTAAAATAACATTATGTGTGATTAAGACATCCAGTGCTCTGAGGCTGCTGTATATTAATTATTATATAGCCAACCGATAAAGCTATACCTCAGTTTCTCATAATCTTTCAATTTAGTCAACATTTTGGATTTTATCTCATTTCCATTAGACGTACCTGATCATTTTAGCGTTTATCTTGTTCTAGCACTTTAAAAAAAAAATTATTTAGACACAAATAAGATCATTCAAAACTGCAAAAAGTTGAAATTATTATATAAAAAGTAAAAGTTTTGACACTCTAAAACCTAATTCCATAATTTAAATCATACATGTTGCATAGTTTCACAATTCATCTAATCTCGTAATAATTTTGACTTAATATATGACATAATTTCGACTTTTATGCTATAATTATGATTCACCAAAATTTTTTTTATTTATTAAATGTCAAAATGCACAGCAACCCAATCCCTTTATTTAGCATTCATGTGAACATCAGTCAGAATGAATACAGTTCAGCTGAAAAAGTTGTGCATGTAAACATAGCTGCAGTCAGTCTAGCCAGGTGTTCCAGTTATATACACTAGATGTATTTATCATTTTACCTCCTGATGCTCTTTTGCAGGTTGCTCAGGGCATTTGTCTACTATCTTATAGCTTCTCAAAAAAATGCCCTGCGGAGGACCAGCGGATGTACCTGGCTTTAGCTAAGGAGGCCTTTGAGATCGGCTTGTTAACGAAGACGACAGGAGACGTGGTCACTAGCAAGCTGGAGTTGCACACATTCCTCAAAGCCTCTTACTGTTTAGCCACGGCTCACAGATGGATCCTCGGCCCGTCCGAGACCATCACCTCAGCCATGAGCGCCTGTCGGGAAGCCATGACTTTATTCATCGACTACTGTGCTAAAGCCGATTCCTCTTTGTGCTCCAAGATCATGGCAAAGATACAGCAGATTAAGTTGCTGCTGAAGGTGGAAACGTTTCATAATTCTGATCCACAATCTTTCATTCCTGATATCTACCGTTGCATGGAGTTCGGGCCTGTTTTGTTCACGCTCAGCGACTTCGCGAAGGCATTGGATGTTTTCGGAAAGCACCACCGGTCTGTTTGCGAGGCGTTCGAGAACAGCGTTCAAAGTGGTTCGTGCTTTAATCACACGCATTGTATAACGGCGTTCCAGACAGACACAGAAGTTCTCGCAACGCAGAAAGTGGATCATTCACGTCCGTTGGAGAATCCTTCTGGCAGTGGATCGTCTTTATATCTGGTCGATCAAAGTGGTCATACTGTTGATGTACAAAGCAGCCTTGGGTCTTATGAGCTGGTTGATGACTGCAGGAGTGGGAGTCAAGAAGCAAACATTGTCAATCCGAGCAATCGTAGTAGCGCTAGTCCATCTGTTCCCAACACCTTTAGAAACAACAATGGACAGCCTAGTCAGTCCCAACTGATGCAAGTGATCACCACAACTGAAGAGGTTGAGGACAACCCGTCAACATCAGATACCCAACGTAAAGGCAATCAGAAGAACCAGGACACAAGGATGTCTTCGAGTTCCCTCAGCAGTGGTTCTTCATGGGAGCATGTTTCAAGACAGTCTCAAAGTGGCATAGAAACTGAGGAGGATGTTGCAGGTCCCTCTCATGAAGGCAACGATGCAAGGGTTAGTTGCACCAAAGGTGGAAGCACTTCTTCCGTTTCCCTTTCCGATAGCTCTGCATCATGTTCTTCTTGGCAAAAGCTCTCTATAAGCCCCATCACTAATAGAACATGTCTTGAACATCGGTCTCAGAGCAGCATAGAAACCGAGGAGGACATTGAAGATGCCTCTCATGATAGCAATGACGCAAAGGCCGGTTGCAACAAAAGTGGAAGCACTTCTTCGTTTTCTCTTCGCGATAGTTCTGCATCACGTACTTCTTTGCAAAAACTCTCTGAAAACCCCATCGCTAATGTAAAACGCCTTGAACATCAGTCTCAAAGCAGCATAGAGACCGAGGAAGAAGTGATTGACCTCTCTCACGATAGCAGCGAAATCAATAGAGATGCAAAGGATGGTTGCACCAAAGGTGGAAGTACTAGTTCGTTTTCACTCTGCGATAGCTCCGCATCACATTCTTCTTGGCAGAAACTCTCCGTAAGCCCTGTTGCTAATGTAGAACGGCTTGAATTAACACACAAGAAAGAAAGGACAGATCAGCATCTTGACATCCCAGACAAGACTCCAGAACACCAAGGAACAACTCTGTCATCCACCGAGAGCGACCCATTCGAGGAACTGGGGTTTGAGAATCTGTCAACAGCCTCGGCAGCGTGCAAGGACTGCTTTAAGCACTGCATCATGGGAAGCGAGGTCCTGACTGAGCGTGACTACCGCTCTCTCTTGGCTGGAGTTTGTCAGCGATGCCTGGTTGAGAGACTGCCGAACAAACCGCTGAAGCCTCTGGACCACACACAGCTGGAGAAGGCCTACGGTGAGGGATAGAGCTGTCAGTTTGTCAAATATTAAAAACTCCACATTCCACATGCACGTTTTCACAGATAGCCATGCTGTTTTATTGTTTGATTAATATTAGTAATATTTTGCTCTGCACCCTCTTGTGGCCTGAGGAGAGAGAACTTTTTCCCCATTACTAAAATAATGCCTTTTAAATTTGAAAAGAATTCAGATCTTGATAGTCTTTTAATGCATAATTTGAATAGAGTTTTTCTGCCAGTGTGACAGCCCTAGTAAAAGATCGAATCATCTAATCTGTCAGATGCCGTGGTGTTAAAGTACTCGAAGGCCTCTGATGTCTGGGTCGGCTCTGAGAGCAGTGTTTACATCGGGAAACTGATGGGTGTCCAGGGCAAACAGAGACGAGCCATCGAGGTGCAGTACCTTCACCAGGAACAACTGCTCAGCAGGTGCAGCTCAATCATCCATTAATAACCATGCCACAGGAACTAAAACAGTGCTGGCTTGCTTTTATTTATTCCATACTGATTTTGCCTTTTACTATTTCCCAATCTACAAAGTATGACCCAAGTACATTGTGTAAATCTGATAGGGGAAAAAACTGTTTTCAAATAGCAATCCTGTAAAACGCTACATTTATTTATTTTATTTATCTCAGTCTGTGTCCAAAATCAACATGCTTATCATAACACACAAGTGCTTATAAATCTATTGTAAACAGAAGGAAAGCTTTTAGGTCTCACAGCTTTTCCAACAAAATAAAAGCTCTAAAGCAAAGAACATATATAGCGTATATATAAACTTTAGTATTTAGTATAGTAATATATTTCTTTGATTTGTTACATTTTTATCATTTAAATAATAAAATCAAAATATTGTTTTGAATAATAATAATAATTATTATTATTATTCATATTATTGTCATGATTCTATAGTCCTGAATGAGAAAAAGATGGTTTGGTTTCTTTTAAATGCATGGTTGCACCATCGTGTTCAGAAATGTAATGCTATGTACGTTTGGCTCTCTCACGCTTCAGTTATGTAGGGAAGGAATACCTGAAGGCTAAAGGGCTCCACGCGCACCTGGATGACGTGGAGAGACAAATGATGGCACAGTACTACGTTACTGAGTTTAATAAACGCCTGTATGATAATAACGTCACGACCCAGATCTTCTTCATCCCGTCTGAAGTGCTGCTGGTGAGAAACACTACTTTATTTGCTTCATCAAACTGCTCCATATATTGTTTCTCTATTGTGGGTATGAGGCATAATGCCAAGGTTTGGGAGTAAGATCCAGTATTAAATCAGAACAGGGTTGAACGCACACGTCTGTTTCAGGTTCTGGAGAAGGATCGAATCGTGAGCTGTTTGTCTGCAGAGCCGTACATGTCTGGGACGTTTGTAAAACTCACAAACAACGCACGAGGTACTGACATGAGGCATGACGCCACCAAATACGGCATCGCCTTCGGTCATTTCACCTACGAGTTCTCCTCTCATCAGGAAGTGGTGGTGGATCTGCAAGGTGAGAATGATTTCTCAGTTCCCTTGCGTTGTTTGCAAGACGATCCATCCATAAACGAACTAGATGGAATCAGTTTCAGTTTTTTTGATAGCGTAAAGAGTTGCATACATTTTTAGTATGATAAGTGTATATGCAGTCTGATCAAATAAACAGGGAACGTATTCGCTTTTTAACTTATTTTTTGTCTATGATGATTGGTTAAAGCCAGGCTCATCATTTTGTTGTTGTGGTTGTCGTACTAGTCAAGGGTTTCTCCAGAGGGGATTTTACAGTAGATTTCACTTCTCACCACTCCATAAATCGGAAAATATAGAAAACACAGACATTTTCACCATGTTTTTCAAAGTGAAATGTTATAAAAACTCATATTAGGGATATTTCATCAAACCCCTCAGAATATAGAGAGTGAAAAAACTAAAGAAATGTATGAGAGAAAACTAAAAGGTCCTCTCATATATTCCATCAGATTGTCTGTTCTTAATGTTGTTTGTCCTCCTCAGGATGGATCACGGCAAACGGCAAGGGCTTGACGTATCTGACCGACCCTCAGATTCACTCGCTCCTGAAGCCCAGGGCCTGTAACTTCCAGCAGACCGGGATCAGTAACTTCCTCAGGCACCAGCACGGACACGAGTGTAACGAGATCTGTGGCGCCGCCGGACTCACTCAAATAAATACTGTGTAGAACTATATAACATGGACTGAATCCAGTGTCTCATATTTATAGATTATAGGCCAAGCAGTGTTCATATTATCGGTTATACATCATCTGACCACAAGAGCTCTGCAGTTCCAGGTTGTGAAATATCTGGGGTCATATGACAGCGTCATCATTAGTGCTGTGTCATGTGACTGAAACCAGATAGACTCCATTCCAGAGCTTCAGCACAAACACTGCATGTAAATATGACTTATAAAACCCCGTGGAAATATCAGAGAACTGAAAACATGTGATTCCAAACCTCAAGTGTCATGTCACAATGGATTGATTTTGTAGCGATCCGTCTGTTGTTACTGACTGCATGAAGTGCATTAAACTTTGCCTTTATGAAGGTTTTCCAAACTGGGCTTCATTAATGAACTACAGAGAGGGTGCGAGTCTAATGAAAAACAAATCATTTATCTCTGGGGTACTTGAAGTAAATATATATTATTATATTAAAGAGGTTTGGCTTACAAAAACACTGTGAAAGCCTGCATGACACCTTTAAATCAACAAATATATAATATTACATCAGTAGTTGATCGAAGGTTATAAAGTAACTGAAATGTTTTTGTAAATCAGATTCTTTCAACATCTTCTGTGTGATTATGTCCAGAATAATACCTGATCTCTGAGTGAATTTCCACAGAACTAAAGCACTTTCTGTGTGTTTACCAGCACTGTAGGCTATTTTAGAGAGAATAAGCAAGACACACTACAAAGAAGAAATAAATACATATTTCTAATATACATACTAGTTATACTTTAAATAAAATAATAACAATACAATAGTTACAATCTATAACATGTAATTAAGTATAAACACTAATAAACCCCTAAAATGACGTGAATCCCAAGTTAAATGGAAAGTCCTTGGTTTGAGGAGGTCCTTCTCTCGTGAATGAGGAAGTGCTGAGGTGTTTACTCTGGAGAGAGCAGCTGAAGGTCTCACAGAGCTTCACAGAGCTTCAGAGAGCTTCAGAGAGCTCAGCTGCAGGATGAAGGAGCTGGGTCTGGGTCTGTGTGTGCTGGTTCTGCTGGTTCTGACCGGAAGTAGCTCAGCGCAGATGCCGCGTCGATGCCGTGAGTCGCGTGTGATGTCATCATCGCCTCTGTTTACCATTTATAATATCAACCATTTCATCAAAACGAATACGTTTCAGTTTTAGGTTAAAACTTGTTTGTCAAGGCTTTAAGATTTCACATTAAAATGCTTTAAAAAAAGTGTTCATATATTCGTCACTGTTTTCAATCATGTTAATGATTTGTCATGTATTTGATGATTTGTCATGTATTTTGCACGACATGTATGCTTCAAATAATTACTCGAGAATACGGAAACATGTGAAAGCAGGTCTTCTGTAATCTGATCTGAAAGAAAAGAGCTCATCTGCAGCAAAACAGATTCAGTTTAAACCCGTGATTTAATAAATCATTTGAGGTTTAACAAGTGTTTTTAACACTTCATCAGCTCCTGATGAACACATTCATTTTGATTTGAATGATAGTCTAGTATCACCTGATATATTTAGCCTACTAATATATTCATTCTGAACTATGACATGTTCATATAGTCACATGACAGTATAATTGTAATTTGTAATTTATTTTATGATTTTTTTTTTTCCATTTAAGATGTCTTTAAGTTTTAGTATAATTAGTTTTTTATAAGCCCCAGCAGATCCTTCGTAGTTAGCCGTAATATAATGTTTAACACAATTATCCCATCCCATATGTTATGAAGGTGTTAAATGTTTTTATTGTTTAATTATTATTATATGGCTAAATGGTGTAATGAAGTGGATTAGGTGACTAGCTTGTGTTTAGTTTTGTCGTGTCACTTCAGTCAGTCCCAGTCGTGCAGCTCTGTAAACCTGTTTATGAATGTTGTCTCTGTGTTTATGAATGTTGTCTCTGTGTTTATGAATGTTGTCTCTGTGTTTATGAATGTT
>JAUMHI010000243.1:176582-203290 GCA_032359435.1 Enteromius unitaeniatus | reverse complement strand
TTGTCTCTGTGTTTATGAATGTTGTCTCTGTGTTTATGAATGTTGTCTCTGTGTTTATGAATGTTGTCTCTGTGTTTCAGGGACTCCGCCGCTGCTGTCCGGCAGTATGAGCGTGGTGAGATATCATCCTGAATGATTTATGACATACTAAACGTTACATGAAGCTCACTAACCACCATACATTCTCACGATGCATTGCAGATCGGTGTAGTTGGGTTATCTTCAGTGTCTTGTGTGTATGATGTGTTTCAGAGCGCTCGAGAAGGCCAGGACTGGGCGGTTGTCAAATATCGTTACGATGCTTTCGGCCAGCGCATCCGTTTATGGGAGTTCGGGCAGGTTCAGAACAAATCGCTCCACGTCAATATGCTGTTCCTGTTTCGACAGGTGAAGCACAAACACAATATGGAACTACAGCTTGATTTCCCATCAGCAAACACCACCCTCTGAGAAGAACAGAAACTGAGCAGGAGTCATCACTCCACGTTAATATACTGTTTGATGCATGCAAAGAAAATTAAGTTATCACAACTTGATCACTCTAACTCTTCATTAAAGCTTCTAAACAGAACAATTACTAAATTCATTTAACTGACCCGAAACTCTCATCATTATTTATTTGAACTCTTATCATTATTTATAATGTATGATTATACTTTTATTACAGCGTGTGGTGTACACCATCGATTACAGGAGCCGCACGTGTCAGAAGAACCCTCTCCACAGCTGTTTCCACCCCTCACACATTCCCCGTAACGCCTCGCTGCTGTCCCAGGTGATTCTGGGAGGATCATCAGCGCCTGGAGAAGGGCTGCTGGTCAACACCTGGACGGGAGACATACCTGAGACTGATGGTGAAGGATTAAAGCAGAACAACAGAAATGAATTCTAATGACATAATAATATTAATATCTGTAGAACGCAGGATGACTCTCCGCTAATACGTTTCCAGCTGAAGTGTTTTAGATGAGCGTATTCATGTTTCATGCTGCGTGGAGTCTACAGCGTATCATTTATGTAATTCATCTTCAGGCGTGTGTTTTTCCTCCCAGGTAAATATGTGGCCACGGTCACAGAGTTCGGCTGTATCCCGGTCTCGACGCTTTACTACACTCCTCAGTACGGGTGGACCGTCACAACGTACGCATCAACATAACTTCTACACTTTCTGTTTCGATGCATCTGTATCAGTGACTGCAGAGCTGCAGGAATAATAAAGAGTTATGATGCTCTTTTTCTTCAGCTATTTTAATGCGGTGAAGGGGATCGAGGACCCGGAGCAGTTCATACCTCCGTCCTTCTGCTCGGATGCGGAGCCTGAAGACGAGACGCTCGACTTCTTCAGTGCCTTCCTCTGAGGAGTCAGCTCTACCTCAGATATCACGTTATGATGATTTTAACCAATCCATACCAGTGAAGGTTTTCAGAATGATTTTTTAATTTTAAACCGTGGCTGTTCTTTGTTGACGCACACTTAATCTTACAAATCTCACTTACAAAAGGGAAAATAAAGGTACTTTTCTCAAACACTAAATCTTGACTCTTTCACCAGTACAGTTACATTTTAGATGTTTTTATCAAGGTTTGGGTGTGATTAATGAAGTGATAATGAAATAGAAATGTATTCATCTGTTTAGAAAAATTCATTAAAAAAAAAATCACCTGGTGGTTATTGGTGGTATAACACCTAATCAACATTTATATAGGAACCTCATTTTTTTTATAACAACTTCAAATTTGGAACATAACTTTAGACAATTTTATATCAAATTTGGATAAAACCTATTAATTTTTTTAATATAAAACACATGTATTTAAAGTACATTTTCTTTACATCTGTAACTTTTCTATACTTTTAAGGAATACATTTAACAGAACACAATGTCAATAGTCTCTAAAACAACTCAACAGAAAGGGTTTCTCTGATTTTAAGCATGGCATATATAAGCTATAATTATCCTTTCCACAAATTCTCTCAGAAACCTTGTTTTATCAAAGGTGAGCTTACTTTCTTAAAGTCCAATATTGAGTGGATAAAAAAAAAAAAAAACATTCAAGCACAAGTTTTTTTTTTTTTCTCCAACTTTTATTGCAATAGTTTCCATTGAGAAACAGGTCAAACACATAAATGATTAAAACACTGAACCAACCGTCCGAATATAAAGCAAATCAAGCAGAAGAGTCTCAAAACATTTGAAAAGTGTTCAATACAGGAAGGAGTGACTGAAAACCCTTGTGCTTCTGACTTGCATAAATCAAGAGTGTGTTTAATAGCCGTGGCTCTTGATTGATTGGTCCTCTGATTCTACTGAAGAGCTAATATGAGTGAGTTAAACCTAGCACTACTGATCTCTACAGCGTTCGTGCAGTTAACCTCCTTCACCACAGGGTCACACCTCCATGCCTCTCATATGAAATGTGAAACCAAACCATTAGACTACATAGAAAAGCAAAGCATGGACGCACAGATATCTGTGAAGCGTTTAAGCGTTATGGTCTTGCGTTAAAGTTTGACCGCACGGGTTCAGCTTTCAGCAAATCTTCAACCAAGAAGAAAACATCTTCGTAAATCCATAACCTGTGAAGCAGAACTTTATATATTCTCCTTTTGAGTTCCTCTGAAACAAAACAAGTGCTGTTCAGCATGGGACAAAGAAATGACTCTTTCTTCTACAATTCAGACTTCATTTCATCCGATTCTAACTTTATTCTAAGAATTACATAAACTTGCAAAATATCTAAACTCAGAGTTTTATCTTTCAATTCTATTTCTTTGTTTGCAAAAGATTAAATATAAAACTGCAACTGTGAGAAAATGTCATGGATTCAGTTTACATCCTGATTTTTTTCCCCCTCAAAATGTTATTTTTCTCAATACTTTTCATATCTAAGATTATGACTTGTGAGATATAATCTCAAAATTGTGAGGAAAAAAGCCAGAATTGCAACATTTAAATTTAATTTATAAGAAAAGAGAAATAATCCTTGTTTTCCTACAAAAATGTAAAGAATTAGAATTATGAGAAAAAACTAATGATAAACTCAGAATTATGGATCACTTTCTTGTGATTCTTACGGTTTCTGGTCATTTTGAGTCTACACTCTTGAAATTCATTTTTGCTTTCCCGCCAAATCAAAAATAAATCACAACTCTCTTGCACCTCTGACTTATTTTCTAGCAACTGCGAGTTAATGTCTTCTGATTTCTTAATTCAAACATGTGAGGTATAAACTCTCAACTGTGAGATCTGGAGTGCGGAGAAAAGTCTGGTTTTTCATTCTTCACCAGAAAAGCTGGACTATATTTTTATCTTTAGAATGACTTTCCTCCTTTGTCCCGTGTGAGAAAGATAAAGGCTGTGTTCAGGCGCTGGAGGAGCAGAAGACGTGTGATGCAACTTTGGCGGTGGATGTTTCCTGAGAGCGTGGGATTGTGGGATTGAGTGTGTTTACGTCATGAGCAGGCGATGCACGTGCTGCAGCTGCTGCTGGGACAGAACGAGACAGTGTGTCTGCTCCGAGCCGCGAGCGCAGGGAATCATCACCTTCCCCACCAACACCGAGCCGCTCCGCTGCTCCGCCTGAGCCTGAGACACACAGCCCAGCAGGGTTACACCTGAACACGAGAGTGTGTGTGTGTGTGTGTGTGTGTGTGTGTGTGTGTGCGCACTCTTACCTTGACGAAAGACGCTGAGGGGAACGAGGCGAAGTCTGATGACACACGAGCTCCAGGCTGCTGAGAGACGACGTGCTGCGACACTTCAGCCTAAAACACTCACAGAGTCAGAACACAGCGTACTTCAGCAGAACACACTTCCTCTGAACACGAACACTGACCTTCAGCTTGTCCAGCGTGTCGCTCAGAGACTTCAGTCTGGCCGTCTGTTCCAGGAGCTGAGCGCTCGCACTCGCTGCACACACACACACACACACACACACACACACACACTTCAACCAACGCTCGGTTTGGAACAGAATCATCGTTTTTAAAGGAAATCTCCCAAAGATGTATTTATTTTTTTCTCAACAAAATAATTTTTGCTGGTCATCAGAAGTGTGTTCCTCATGAAAGCTCAAGGGATGGTTTTCTTCAGTGGTTAGTTGAAATGGAAGGATTTTTTATGGACGGACATACATGTATTTATGGACAAATGTATCTCTTTTTTTTGGAGTAGTATTATTTGTTTAGAAATTATTATGTTTTTCCTACAATTTTACGTTTCAGTGTACTTTCTTCTATGATTCAGTGGAGAGGTGCCTGATTTCCTGTTTGAGCTCACCGCTGGTTTTCCCGCTGATGTCCACGACTCTGAGGCCGGCGCTCATCTTCAGCAGGTTGTTGAGCAGCAGGTCAGTTCTGCGGTACAGAGGTCCGGCCGGAGCCTCCTTCATCACCGCAGTCATGTTCGCCGGCTGCAGCGGAGGCAGAGACGACAGCTGCGCTCGCATCTTCTCAGCCTTCTCAGCGGGGTCAGAGGTCACAGGGTGTGTGAGTGAGAGAGTGAGTCTCAGTGTGTGTGTGTGTTTGTGTGTGTGGCACACACCTTCAGCCGGTAGTTGTCACTCTTCAGCTGTTTGATGGCGAGTCTCTGCACGTCGATCTGCTGTTTGAGGAGAGGAGAGTCCACCACCTGAAGCACCCCTGAGACGCTGCTCACGCCGGCCGCTCCTCCTGAACACACACACCTCCTCAACATCTACTGCACACAGCTTCCACATAAACCTGTACTCATTCTGTTAGTCAGGGTTTCATGTTTTTATTACTAAATATATACTAACATATCATTTTATTTAGAAATCGCAACTGCATGGCGTTATATAACTAAGGGAGTCAATAGCCGATACCGGTATATAACACATCCTCTGTGCAAAGATGACACACAAAAGATTTTTACACAGCTATAGTTTCATACCAGCAGCGCTTCCTGTGACGATCGAGGCGATTCCAGAGGCCTGCGGTCCACGGAAACCTTCGGGTGCTCGTGGTTGGCTGCTGATCCTCTGCTTTAGCTCCGCCTTCTCTGACTCCAGCTGATCGATGTCGGCCTGCAGCGCATCCATGGTCTCCTCAAACTCCCTGCAGACAGCCAACAGCACTCATTAAACACTTCACCTACGGCTCGTTTCAGGCCGCGCTCATCAGACATCAGCACAGACTCGTACTTCTCCTTCTTCTTCAGCAGAGTCAGAGCCTCGTCTAGTTTAGTCTGGATCTTCTCCACTCGCTCATCTGCGTCTCTCGTCGACGTGTCCAGCTTCTTCTCCAGCAAACTCAGGCGAACACTGGCCTCGCTCAGCTCCTCCCCCTGAGATCACACACACACTACAGATATGAATCTACATCCCCCGCTGTATGTGTACACAGGGGTTTGGTTTATAATGAGTGTGGACCTTGATCTTGAGGGATTTCTTCAACTCTTTGATGACCGTCTCTCGGTCCTCCAGCTTGTTTCCCAGACCCTCGGCATCGGTCATCTCGGCTCTAACAGCTGCTGCGCGAATCTCCACTGGAGGGCGCTGTACAGAACACACACCGCACATCAGAGCAGGGCATCATGGGATTGAGCGTGTGAGTGAAAGTGTGTGTGTGTACCGGATGCTGCGGTCGCTCGGCGTCGTACTCTCCCTCCTGCATGGCGGTGGCCATCTTGTTCATGGTGGCGATGACGGCGGCGCAGGACTGACGCAGACACTCGAACGCATTGAGTCCATGAGAGCCAAACACCTGCCGTCACACACACACTGTTAGTGACCGAGAGCCTCCGGAGTGTTCAGAGAGAGTGTGTGTGTGTGTGTACCTGATCCACTGCCTTGAACAGCACATCCTCAATCTTGAGCGGCTGCAGTCCCTCCGTCTCGGCCAGCGGAGCGATCATCTGAGCTCCTGCCGCTGCCACTTCCTGTAGAACAGCCACCACACGGGTCAGCTGCTTCCTGCACTCAGCCAGCGCCTCGCCCACCTGCACACACACAACATAACGACAAATAAAATACACAACACCAAACATAAACTCAAACAAATAATGTAGTAATACTGATAATAATAATGTGTGAGTGTGTGTTTCTTCAGCCATGAGCACCTGAGCAGGGAAGCTGAGCGCAGCGGGGATCCCCGGAGCGTCTGTTCCCGGCATCCTCCGGCGGATCTTCTTACAGAACTGACCAATGTCTCCGCAGGAAGTGTCCAGGTCCTTTAGAAGCACAGAGAGCTCTGCCCCTTCTTGTCCTGGCTGCAGGAAGGCCCGTAGACGGCCGACCTCTGACCCCATGCAGTCCAGAGCGCTCTGGGTGAACTGCAGGTCACAGATCAGACACGCTCAGAAACCAGCACTCCTTATTCTCATTCACTCAAACCAGTCGTTGTTAATTTAAATTATAGTCAAATATATTACATGAAAAATGAGAAATTAAATAAGTACTAAAAGCAAAAACAAAACAACAACTTTAAAAGTTGAAAAAATAAATAAATAAACAAAAACCTAATAAGTGACAAAACAACGCAAACAAATGAAAATCTAAAAATCAAAACAATTTCTACATATTGATGTCAGTACCTTGATGTGATCGGTCAGCTGCATGGTGCAGTCCTCGAGCTGCTCCGACAGATGAACGCTGTACAGTTGCTGAAACAAACACACACAGCGTCACATCACTGACACGCTGCAGAGCCTGACTCCTGTGTGTGTGTGTGTGTGTGTGTACCTGGTAGTATTTGATGGCTTTGGTGAGCGGCTCCACTTGCACCGTTTCATCCAGCTGGTCTTTGTGCAGCAGATCGATGAGGAAGTCCAGTGATCGCTCGTGAACACTCATCTCAGAGTACAGCGTGCCCATGTGCTTATACACCTCCACATCACACCGAGACAGAGCCCTGAGAGACACACACACACACTTTACTGAAACACCACACACACACAAGACCTCACATCTGAAAAATAAAGGCTGAAAACCATGTAGATACTTAGAAGGAGAGGTTATTATGGGAGTAGTGGACGTCCATGACAGACGGAGTCCCACAAGGCTCAATTCTTGCACCGCTCCTATTTAAGCTGTATATGCTCCCATTAAGTCAGATAATTGTCACAGCTATGCTGACACTCAGGTTTACCTAGCCTCATCTCCCCATAGACTCCCTCTGCCAATGCACTGATGAAATTAAAGGGGTCGTATGATGTTACTAAAAAGAACATTATGTTGTGTATTTGGCGTAATTCAATGTGTTCATGTGGTTTTATTTCCCTCTATACTGTACACTTTTGCTTCTCCTCTAAGCCACACCTACTGGAAAGAGTTTTCTATTTTCAAACCCAGAAAAACACGACAAATTTTCAGCATCAGATCCAGACGAGACCTCTTTAAGAACATGAAATCTGATGCAAGGCTGTAGTGAGTGTGTGCTGAAGCAGAGGATGATGATGATGGAGGACACCTACAGCTGGTATTTGTGCAGCGTGGCCTGCAGCAGCGTGAGGGAGTAAACCAGGCCGGAGGCGAAGCTCAGCTGCTCTCCAGCAGTTCCTCTCAGTCCAGAGCGCTCCGGAGAGACGCCGCACAGGTCAAACTTCTCCTGCGCCTGTTTGCTGACCAGCTCTGCCTGAGACAGACCATCACACACACATTACTGCAGAGCTCCCCGAGAGACTGAAGCAGCAGCTCCAGAGAGAGCACACTGTGTCAACTCTAGTCATGGAATACAATTGATATTATATTGATATATTACCATAAACACCAGGGGTAGGCAATTTAAATATTATTCAGATATAATGTATTTTTATTTCCATTTTAGCTTAGTAATTGGTAGCAAAGTTTAAAAAATTAAAATTAAAACGTGAAAATGAAACGACTGATCGAAATGAAACGAAAAAAATCGGAATACTGAGAAAATCGCCTTTAAAGTTGTCCAAATGAAGTTCTGAACGATGCATATTACTAATCAGAAAGGAAGTTCTAATATATTGGCAGTAGGAAATCTGCTGTTTTTTATTTCCATGTAATTTTAGAGCTTCATCTTGAGCTTGTTTAATCTAACACTTACTTTAGATCTTACTTCAGCTGTATTCAATTAAGAAAGATATTAGCTGAAGTAAAATGACAGGTGCTAAGATGTTAAATCCTGAAAGACTGTAATAACAGTGCTGAAGCATGAGACAGGAACCTTGCAGATGAGTCTGGGGATGAGCAGCAGCACGAGGATGCAGTCATGGTCTCCTCCGTGTCTCAGGAAGGACTCGGGCATGAAGGACATCAGCAGAGACACCTGACGGTTTGCTTGAGTCACCTCCATCTTGCGGAGCTCCATCTCAATGGCCTGCACACACACACACACACACACACACACAGCTGTAGCACTTGTCCCCGGTGTTTCGAGGCTTGGCTGACCTGAAGGCTGACCTTACCTTGGCGTAAGCTTTGGTCTCAGCAAACTTAATCTTGAAGTCGAAGAGTTCTGCGGCGGGCTGCTGCAACTGTTCGGCTGAGCTGCTCTGCTGATTGGTCAGCTCTCGGTTCACTTCCTGTTCATGCAGCGGAGAACACATCAGCTTTACAATGGAGGCATACAGTAGGTTTAAAGAAAAATGGAAGAGCCAGAGATGCACAGAACTGCAGAATTGAATATGACATGAATAAACAGAAGAAGGGAAGGCAAAGGTGTGACCTGCAGGTGAGTGGTGAGCTCTCTGTATTTGCTGATGGTCTGCTGGTAGTCGGCCACCGTCTCCTGCGCCGCCTCCACTCTCTTCTGAGCCTCTCTGACCCGAGCCCCGGCCAGATCCAGCTGCTCGCGCAACTCCAGCTCCGTCTCACGAGAGTTCTCCTGCAGCTCGTCATTCATCTCGTTTATCGCTTCCTGAGAAACAAGATCAATGTTCATCACAATCACCCACCATATTTCAGACTGAAAGACTACAGAAGCACCATAATTAACTCTGCCTGGTTATGAGCTGAGGCTGAGCATGATCGAGTGTCTCACCAGGTCACTGACGGTCTCTCTGAGCTCACGCACTTTCTCTTCCAGGTCTAAATTTCTCTCCGTCAGGGTCTCCACCATCTCCTCAGCTCCTAAAGCTGCGTCCACCTGAAAACACACGCAACACAACATGCTTGTCACACAAAACAGATCTTGAGCTGATCTTTAATTAGCAGATTTTATCAGCTAATCAAATAAATGAATGTGCATCGCTATAACGAGTCTGTGCGTGTAGATGTATGTTCTCCTGAATGAAAACTGTGCATCCAGTGTCCCAAAAGACAAATAAACTAAATATGTGAAAATGACCTACTTTGCCCTCAGGCCTGTGTGACAACAGATTCTGGTTTCCTGCACTCACCTGCTCCTTGAGCTCGTCTATCGTGGCTTCAGCCTGCTTCATCTCCTCCTGCAGCTTCTCCTTCTGCCCTCTCAGAGTCTCCAGCTCAGAGTTCTTCTTCTCCATCTGCTTCTGGAGCTTCACATGCTCCTGCTTCTCCGATGACGACAGATCCCTCATCCTGAACACACACACATACACACGTGAAGATGCAGGCGCCGCCATTTACCGTGGATTCACTGTAGTAACAGTAACATGGCAGAAATGTGTGTATTTGCATGTAATAGGAACACAGAGCTGTTTCTTGATTTAAAACAATGCCACTTCATGACCAGGACATAAGAAATCAGTTTTTTTCTGTGATGATGTTTCGTTAACAATCTCAATTTCAATAACATCTGGTTTTAAAAGAACCCTGAAGATGTGCTGCTGTGACGCAGGTGTTGTACCTGACCAGGGCCTCCTTCAGCCGGCTGTTCTGCTCCTCCAGCTGCTTGACGTGGTAGCTGGAGGCGGCTCCGTCCGAGCCCTTCTCCTCGATCTCGTGCTTCAGGATCTCCAGGTCCATGGTCAGCTCCTCCACCTTCTCCTTCAGAGCCTCCACTTCCTGCTGCAGGGACTCTGCCCGCTCCTCGGCCATCTCTTTGTCCAGCGTGGCCATCTCGATGGCGTCCGCCGTGTCGGCCATCTCCTCCATGTAGCGGTCTTTGGCCTCGAGAGCCTCGCGGGCCTCCTGTGCTCAGGCAGCAGCGGAGATATTAGCCTTATTTTTCTCAGTTTTATTACTGTTTTAATATAATAATTAAAAGACAACTAATTGATTCAAATCATAAAAGTGAAGACATGAACCTTTTTAGCCATTCAAAAACACTTTACTGAAACGTATTAAAAATGGGCCGCGTTTAATTTTTTTCAGAATCCTGTATTTTTCAATGTAATTGATCTGTATTCCATTTTAATTGTTAAATTGTCTATAAAATAATGAATAAGCATGTCTAATTAACTGAAATCATGAAAAGTACACAATCAGTTTATTTTTCCTAAACTAAATGTTTCTGGATCCTGTTTTTTTGTGTGTAATTAATGAAAATCGACAGTTTTTCCTGGTTTAGACTAACGCGTGAAACAACTAACACCTTCTTGGCCTCTTTCAGCTGCTTCTGCAGCTCGTTCTGCTGCTCCTGCATCTTGTTCTTCCACTCCTGCAGCTGCTCCAGCTGAATCTTGTGCTTCTCCATCTCCTTCAGCTTGGCTTTATCCTCCGAGCGCTTCATCCGCAGCGTCTCCAGCTTCTCCTCCAGATCCTTGACTTGAGCTCGGAGGCTCTCCTCCTCCTACACATCGTGGCAGAGGTGCATTATTTGACAGTTAATGCAGAGTGAGAGTGGCACGTGGTGAAAGTCAAAGGTTGCTGACCTTGCTGGGGGTGGCAGGGGGCGGAGCGCTGGGTGTGCCGCTGGGCTGAGGGACGACCGGAGCTCCCAGTGCAATCTGAGAAGATGCTGTGGACTCGTTCTCTGATAACACGGACTCAGAAAGCCCTGCCCCTACGACAGAGGGACGACCCGCCTGCGGACGAACAGAAGCAGTTATTCTCAAGCTGTGATGAGCTTCATCATGTGTCCTACCTGACCTGTGACCTCTGACCCGAACACACACACAGTGCTCACCAGACCCCTGACAACAGTGTGCTTCAGTGACCAGTCTGTAGTCTCTGACCCAGTTCACACCTGCATCTCAAACGTCTGTCGAACGACGCAAAGAAGTCAATAGCATCCCACACCATACCTCTTTCAGATATAGGCCTTTTGTTAAAAGAATATAAAAATGAAGATTTGCAAAAAACGTGATGACTCTTTCAAGACTAGGTGTTCGTCAGATCTGAAGAAACGTGTGTCTGCATCAGTAATGGGGTGCCGTGACCCATTCACATTCATTTCTGAGACACTGATGACTCATTTCTCCAGATCTGATGAAGACACTGGATCTGTTTACTGAGCGCAGATAATAACAGCAGCTGTAAACCGGGCCAGTGATGCTGAGAGGACTGGTGAGGATCTCCACAAGCGTGTGATTGCCCTGAAAGAGGGTTTTGGGATCTGGGACGTACCATGATGAGAGAGGGGAGGGAGCTGGAGTTGGACAGACGGCCAGGTGTGGCCCACTGTTATGCACAATAAACAACATCACACATCAGCCTGGAGCTCGCCCTCATACACAGACCAACACGTAACATTGCAGCAGCTAGACCACCTCAGACCAGCTAACCCTCAGTACAGAGATCGATTCAGTTCAGCTCAACAGCATCATAAAAAATTATGAAACAAATGTGATTCAACTCTAAAGCAGCTCCTTATTCAGCTCAGATCCAATAGTGTGCATTATGGTAATGGTAACACTGCTGCTAATGAGAATACTTCAGTGCAGTCAAAGTGAGAATTAAAGCACATTCACGAGAGGTGAAAGCTGAGTTCGGATGGAAAATCTCTTCAGATGAGAAACACTGCTGCATTAGTGGCAAGGCCCAATTTAAATCTTAAGACAGTAAAAACAGCTTTCCATTCCGAACACAGCCTTACATCATCCCAGACATTTCCCAGAATGCTTTGCTGCGGGGTGTAGGCTCACCTTGGTACTACGACGCATAGGAGGCTGAGGAAGGAGCACAAAACACACACACACACACACACACACACACAGGGGAATACAGAGAGAAGAGGTGAAGGGATTGCACAGAGAAAACCAGCAGGAAAGAGATATCAACAGAGAAAGAGAAATACTATTGAACAGACGGAGGAAGATCTGAACGAATCCCATAAACAAAACAAAAAACCAATATGATCCCACAACCACAGAAGTATGGAAACTCATTTCTGCCATAAGATTAAATAAAGACATTTCTTACAGCATAATGAGATACAAACCGAGGCCGAGATACTTACAGACATAATTCCCCCTTTTTATCCCACAGTTCTGAGATTAACTTCTCTTTTAATTCTGTGGCAGAAACAAGTTTTCCACTGACATGAACAACATACTTTAATCTGTATTTGCTGATTATGGATATCATGATATCAAAGGTTTTTGAATCTACATTGAAATAATGGATCATGTGACTGAAGAAAAAACAGCTCCAGGGTTTCATCTCTGCCTGACACTAGCCCTCTCTATTCTATCTACTTCTGTTATTCTATCCACTTAAACTACTGTTCTCTATTCTTCCTCCATTCATTTATTACATAGAGCGCTCTTTTGTTGGTCCGGTTGCTTCTATTGTCCTGATTTGTATAAAAGCACCCGCTAAACGACTGACTGAATGTGAATCGTGGTGCATTATCATTGGATGAATCTACCTTTATCAAGCTATTTGTGTGTAGGATTCTAAGTATTTGAATCCTTCAGATGATTATCATGGTTTGTGACTGCGGTGACAGGTGAAGTGATCCGCATGAGATCGTGCAAGCGAGGGTGTTTCAGTCAGATGCAGGGATGGAAACCACAGAAAGAAAAAACAGCCAACAACTTGTAAAGTAAAGAGTGAATGTAAACATAGCATGCACCGCTGAACCCACAGAGGACTGACTGAGGTACCTTCTTTGCTGTTGGAGTCTTTTCATCACGTTAGCAAAAACAGCCAAACACACACACATCCTTTATCTTAAATATATGAACCATCCAGACTAATACAGACCATTTTAAAATTCCTCGTTTTCATTTTAGTACATCTAGGCCAGAATATATTCATTCATATATTTTTCATATATGATATCCTTTTTTTGCCAATTAAAATATAACTAAAATAAAATGCAAATATAAGACAGACATGTACTACAATTATTATTTCTGTTAACTGTTAAAATAACAACAAATAATTCATGAAACCTACAAAAATAATATATTTAAAAATAATAATTAATCATCAAATAAATCGCTGTAATAGAATCTAATACTGGTCGCACTGGTTCACACCTGCTTCACAGATTTTGGGGTTTCCTGGACTTCTGTGAAACAGAATAGAGAGACAAAAATTGCATCATTAGGTTGGTTGAACAGCATGCATCATCTGCAGTGTGTGAACTCAACGAACGCAAGCTCGCACCTTTCTTGAGCAGTCTGGCCACACCGGAGTCAGGCGTTTCCGGAGACGTCGCAGAGCTGCCTCCATCATCGATCAGCTGAATCTGACGAGAGAAACCAAGAGATCATCTGTGTCCATTCTTCAACACTTCCTCACGCACTGCTCAGTTTAGATTTGACGAGGGGACAAAACCTCCAAAACAAGGGTTCCGTTACCCTTCATCCAGAAGCTAATTCCTCTCTATATTCTACTGTGACCTCACTGAGTGCATTCACACTAGTTTATATGCACCGTTATTTCCTAAAACAACACATTTATTTCTGTCTGTTCAGTATTCTCTGATTCATGGAGTGATGAAAAGACGAAGCCCCTCTGGAAAAGCCCCAACAAAATTAGACCATACACACTGATATCATCTAGTGTCCAATTAATACCCTGGAAATATATGCAAATAACTGAATGTGTAGTTATATAATGCCTCTTTTGCATATTTGTGACATGATCTTTACTTAACAACCGGCTGAATTTGGGCATAAAAGAGTCATGTAACGTATCGTTGATTGCTCCAGAGACATAACGCACTGTGAATATTACACTGGAGAAGATTATATCTGCATCAAACCTGTAGCTCCTGTCCAGAAAGAGAGAGATAAACGGCTGACTCTCACCTGAGACTGTCTGACAAATATCCCATGGTTCTCCTCACAGGTGAAGTAGCGTTTTCCCTGCACCGTGCCGTCGTTCTTGCCCTTCGGTTCATCCAGGATGACTCCCACCCATTTCCCTGAAGCGAACAGGGTGGCGCCGATGTAGGCCACGGTCCCACGCTGACCTTTCCCGATGACCTCCACCAGAGAGCCCACCTTCACGGGCTTCCCGCCTCCGTCTGAACTCATCTTGCTGATCAGAGCGCTCTGCAGCTGAGAAACAAACACACTCCGCATCAGACCACGCTCCAGACTAGTGCTAGTGTCCAACTATTAGTCACAAGTGTCTGCTGTCACATAATAGGAGTAAAAAAAGAAAAAATGTTTACTATGAAAATACGAAAACAAATGTAGATGTTTCTACATTTCTAAAATATAGGCCTATACTGTATGTGAGTATATATGATACATACACACAGCACACACACATTATGTAAACACACTTGTTTTCGATGCGATTAATCAATTGACAGCACGAATAAAATCTGTATGAAGGCTAGACTTATATATCCATGTCAAAAACACAGAACTAGGTTTTAAAGTATTCTGTAAAACAATAACAGTAGTGTAAAAAATGCCACTGCTAGTAATCGTTGTGCTTTGTTATTATTTTAGCTGTGTCTTCTGATCCGTCATACTCAAGGTCATGTGCTTCTCCAAACAAACGGTCTCTGTTGAGAGAGACACAGCTCTGACCTGATCACACAGCCCCTTCAGCTCAGATCAGCTGTGTGATCAACAACAGAGCGGCTGGAAAACACAGGAGGAGATGGGCCACAGTATCCTGCTCTGATTTAGACGATGCAGACGGTCTTTCACTCAAACCCCAACATGAAGAAGCGCCTGCGACTGACATGCCCCTTCAACACGGTGAGCTTGCATTTAATATTATGCACATATATATATATACTCACTATTATACATGAAGCGTTATCCAAACAGTGAACAAAGCAGAACTTAAAAGAAGCCGTCAA
This sequence comes from Enteromius unitaeniatus, assembly GCA_032359435.1. Classification (NCBI taxonomy): domain Eukaryota; kingdom Metazoa; phylum Chordata; class Actinopteri; order Cypriniformes; family Cyprinidae; genus Enteromius; species Enteromius unitaeniatus. The sequence continues at coordinate 188,223 of JAUMHI010000243.1, read as the reverse complement.
ACTTCATTAGTAATTTGTGGACCACAAACCGCCCTAGTCGCTCACCCGAGGAGTGCATGAATTCCTCCGTGCCATGGACATGTCTGGCTTAACGTCTCTGGACTGTCGAGAGCAAACACTTTGCCATCCGCTGAGTGAAGCGCAGCACAGACGTTTACTGAGTGCTCTAGATATACTGTCATATGACTGATGCCAGCGGCAAAGACAGGACTGAACCACCCAGCTCACACCACACCATTCAGGACTGAACACATAATCTAGTCGTATCCTTATTTGGATGCTTTTTAAACATACTTAGTTAAGCATCAGCGACCTGAAGTATCACTAAAACTGAATCAAAGGGCCTTAAAATGAAGACAGTAAGAGAAAACTTTAACCACAAACGGAGAATAAAAAGATCACACTATCTTTAACACTTCTTGAGGTGCAGGTATGCTGAGTTTGTGCAAAAATAAACGCAAAAAGGTGCTTTATATATATATATATATATTTTTTTTTTTTCCAAATCAAAAAGTTAATCTACTCCTAGGGTTGGGTACCGAACCCCGGTACCATTATACACCGGTACCTAAGTAACCGGTATGTACCGGACCGAATCAAAACGCTGATTCCGGTGCCTCATCTCGGTTCTGTGCCTAAACGACAAACCCAATAAATATCTATGACAGCAAATCTATGTCATTGGTAAGCGAGCGCACCACTGATGCTGGTGTCAGGTTCAGGTCGCTTCTGTCCAGCACATTACAGGCTCTCTTTGGGTTCGGGTACAAATCCTACTTTAGATAAAAAACAACAAAACTTGGCAGCTTATAGGGTTGATTATCATTATAAAGGCTTATGTTTGATTCATATTATTGTGTTTTGAGAGATGAATGGGATTTTTATTCTGAAGCTCACGCTGTAATTAACATCAGTGCACTAATTAATATAGTGGATAAACATACAGACTTACAGATATTATTCACTTTATCTGTCGAATACGGGCTCCTTCTTTTGACAGCAGTTAAAGATGATTACACAGGAAGAAATGTGTGTTTCCCTCGTCAGTCTGCGTAAGCCATGTGAAGCGTTTTTAACGGTAAGGGCCGGTTTCCCCAACAGGGTTTAAGACTAGTCCTAGATTAAAACAAATGTTAAGAGCGGTCTAAACTGGAAAAAGATATCTTAAAACCCATCATCGCCATTGTTCGGACCTAAAATACTCACAGATAATGCTTTTTTTGTGAGACATGTTTCTAAAAATATTTAAATGTCCTCAATTAGCAAAGGTCTAGTCCCGGTTTAATCTAATCCCTATCCGGGAATGGCCGAATATTGACCCCTGCCAGATTATGACCCTAGATTTGATAGGTTTAGGGTTAGGGGAGGGGCTAGATTAGGGGAGGGGCTAGATTACTATTGATTTCAACGAGGGGAGTGTTTTAGAAGCTCTCTTCTGATTGGTTGATTGGAAGCTGATCCAGGAACAGCTTGTACCTGCTGAAATCACGCTCACCGGTGTGTAGAGTACATTACCTGAACTGAACTGTGTTTATTAACTTACAAAAGAAACAGCGAGACCGTCCAGCTGTCAGCCACCGCTTAGCATTAGCTGTGATGCTAGCCGGCCGCCTCTAATAACATCCGGGTTTCCGGATAACTGAGAGAAACGAGCTGAATCGCGCGCTTACCTGCAGGTGAGAGCTCTACCTGACCCGGATGAAGCACACGGGCTGCCGCTTGTAGGGTTTGCAGGTCAGAACCAACAGCGGACCGCAGAGCTCGGTTCAGCGGACACTGACCAGCATCTCACTCGTGTCACTTCCTGATCGGCTCACGTGACGCTCAGCGACGCTTCTGATTGGTCCGATGGCTTCGCTCTCCGGCCACGCAGACGTGCTCGAAATTATATTTTTTTGTAATTGCACATTTAATAATGCATGTATGTAATCAGTATGTGCATTACGTACTTTTTAAACAATGTATAAATTCATTTAAACGGCGTTAGTATTTTGTATCACGTTATATTTAGTATCACAGGCATTTCCGGTTAGCTGGGCGTCGTCTACCGGGACAGTGACGTCACTGGAAGCCGCGCCCTGTTCTCTAGAGCTCTGAAGAGGGTTTATCCGAAATAATGAGTGTTCAGTCTGTTTTCGACTGTATGTGTGTAAAATATATTTGGATGGATGTGCACTGTTTGTTTACGATGTTAAGTTTTACATACACACATGTAAAAGGAAGCCCTTTTGAAGGAGTTATCTTGAAGGCCTGTGAAGCAGAACCCTGAGCACACCCCAAAAACTACACTCCTGCTCTCTGCCATTCTTACTGACAACCCCTTACATTTATTTCATCCTGTGTGTTTATTTCTTATTTTATATATATATAGATATATAGATATGAATATCTTGATTGAAATGGATTGATGTGCTTTGAATGTTAATTGTTGAATTCTTGCGAATAAAACCGGCATCACAGGTTATTTCTTATTTTAATCTGATATGTATCCTCATGTGAAAGTGGCCTGGGCAGGGAATCAGTCACTTTATCCTCCAGTGAGAGAACAAACGCATGTCTGTGGGTTCTTCAGAGCTTCATTTGCTCGGTGTTTCATACACACATCACGCCTCGACTGGAGAAATACACACATGTCATGTCTGAAGGAAGTAAGCGGTTAGGTAGCTGTTGGCTCCACCAGCTGGTCAAACTAGTACGCTGTTAGGGTTAGTGTTAATGGCTTTATGTTGTTTGATTTAATCCCATCTCTGCCTAGTAGAGCTTCCTCTTTAGATTGTAGATCACTCCGCTCTCGTGTGTAATTTGCTCTGAGGTTAAAGTCTTGTGTGGGGGCCTGCAGTATTTCTGGTGTTTCACTGTTGTTTTTAATCATATCCACAGCTAAACACAGAGACAAAGAGAGAGTTTTATAAATCCTTCTGTGTATGGCAGAGAACCAAAGAACCGCTGCAGAAATGGTTTCTGCTGTGTGTACTGTAGTAATGTCACTGTAACACAAGTCCGTACATGATTCAGGTGGTTTATACAGTAACGTTTCTGAAAGTATTTGGTTTATTTAAAGAATGCGACAACAGTCAAAATGGAGAAGTTCTCATGTTGTTGTGTAACTAGAAGATGTAGATTCTTTGAACGTCTTGACGCTAATTGTGACAACAGAACTAATTTAAAGCCACTTAGAGAGTTGGCTTCAGGGCAGGAGACTTTCACACATTAAATAAAGTCATCTTGTAAGAGAAGCAGGAATGACGACAGTTATATATAAAAAGACAATCGAAACCAGTGAGAATGAAAAGATTGTTTGTGGTTTTTCACAATAAATATAATAATGAAGGATCCAAAATGATGTGGGATTAAACGATTTGTCACCATGACTTTATTATTATTTTTAAAGGACTGCTCTCTCTCCAGAAAGTTTGTCCTGGTTTTGTCTTTTAAGCCTGTTCCTCTCCAGCGGAACACAAGACAGTTTTTGTACTTTAAAATGCCATGTGTAACTAAATGTGTTACTTAAATGCTATGCAATTTCACAATTACAAGGAAGTGGAAAGTTGCAGATTTAATTACAGATGTCATTATTTCTTCCTTGTTTGTGTCCGCAGGTCTTCTAAATAGGAATGTCAGATTATGATATCATGATCACTACTAAAACAGTGGGTTTTTTGTTTAATTTAGTTTAGAGTGTTTTTTGTTTTTTTTTCATTTTACGAAAGAATGTAAAAAAACATCATGTCACATGTGAACATTCCTATCTGCATACTTTGTTTATGTGGAAAGAACCATTTCAAATCTATTTCCTTCTTCCTTTACTTCTGCAATTTCAAACGTTCCTGTGGAATGCAGTCAGACAAACTGCTCAATCATTGCCTGGCAACTTTACATAGAGAACATTTCCAGACAGAGAGCCCTCGAACATGAGGTGAGCACACAAACTAACAATAGAATAAAAAACAAATAAAAAACACACGGACATCAGTGAAGATCCTAAAAAGTCAGTGGTATGTGGTTTTACTGGTTTTTTGTTGCATTCTATTTTTACATCCGTAAAGGTCAGAGGACAAAAGGCCTGGGAAAGCCACATAGATCAGTCATCACTATCTTTACCTTGATGGAAAGAATTTATTGTGAAGGGCAGTAACTATTGCACCAGTCACTCATCAGCGGTTAATTTCTAAAATTTTTGATACTGGATGATCTCATTTGCAATTGCACTTTTCCGTAATTTTTTTATAGTAATATTAAAATAATAGTTTATTAGCTTTGTGTCCTAGAAATGCTTGAATCAATTCTCCTGTACTGTGCCCTCCACTAATATTGGACCCTTGACATATGAGCAAATGTGGCTGTGAAAATAAATCTGCATCATTTATCCTTATGCTCTTTCATTCAAAGAACTCAATTCTAAAAAAATTCTTCCATAACATATGAAATATATTTATATTTATAGTCAATCACTTATATTTATATAGTGCTTTTAACAATACAGATTGTAGCAAAGCACTGAACATTATCAAGTAGAAGAACAGAGTAATGGTATCAGAGTGATCTAGTGACGATAATCACTAGAAATCAGGAACCAAAACCCCATCCATGAGAGAATGGAGTAAAAAACCTTGGGAGAACCAGGCTTAGTTAGGTTCTCCTCTGACCGGACGCCCAGCACCTAATCTCCAGTTCAGTTTTAAACACGTTAGATTGTGTAAAGGACTTACAGACACTACACAAGTGATACAAAACACAAAGGTCTGTCTAACACATACTAATAATTAATAAAGTAGCCTAACATTTTTAAAATAAACAAAGATTTCTCTTCAGTAACAGCATTACATATCTTAAATAACAAACATTTGAAATAAAAATAAATGAATTCCCTTATACAGAATAAAACATTGGGTCTTATTTACTACGACGCTTTTGAGAAAAGCTAAGGTCTTATGTTTGTCTTCTCCTCCATATGAAATGTATCATTATATTCATGATGTACACTCATGGGAAATTCATATTCAAGCATGAATGAGAACAGTTTCATGAGGGATGCTAGGTGTACAAGAAAAAAAAAAAAAGAAATGGCCAATTCAAAATAAAAATCGAATGCCAACCCACTGAACAAATATTTATATAATTGAATGTTCTAGTGATCAAGTGCTGTGGACCTATCCAGAGGCACATTTGTTACTAACACACGTCTAAAAAAACAAACAAACATTCACATGCCTGCGATTTTCTTTTTGTTCATGACAAAGCGCTTACTTTGGTTTGATAAGATTTCTAAAACAATTTGAGTTATTGTACTTTGTTGCCCTACTGCATTTATTTACTGTAACCATCACTCAAGCAATGTTGTGTTTTCCATACAGGTTCTCATGGAATCCATCTTTCCACACTGAAAATCATAATACTAGCTTGCATTTGGTTTATTTATTCATGTATGTGTAATGAATACATATTATAATTCCCAAATCTTTCAGAAAGCTTTGTTTTTTGAATTAAGAAATACTTAAAAATTATTTTTGCAAATGTACGAGTATAAAGGAATGAATCTATCATTTGCGATAGATACAGAGATATATGGAGGAATGTTTTTAAGATGATTTGTCGGGCAGGAATGCTGATAAACGTCCATCTCTGTGGTGACACTGACAAAACAAAATGCTTCTCTTTAAAACCTTTGCACAACAGATATTTGCATTAATCTGCAGAGTTTGTATGTGTGTAAACACTGCAGTCCAAGCCAGGCTTATAGAATTAGATGCCTCTAGATATACATTTCTGTAACATTGTTCAATCAAATATTGGGACAGTGTTAGCTAAATTTAACGTTCTGTCTTGTTGGAAATATCCCCAACTACAACCCTAAACCTACCCACTAGTATTAATCATCAATAACCTTGTGCAGGTTTTGTTGAACTGTAGTTTCACAGGATATGGTCCTCTTTACAGCTCTACACTGCGCGAGTTAGCGAATGCTATAAAAGTATCAGCATTCAAATTTAGCAGCATTTTAAAATAGTTAGTCATAACATAATTTTCTTCAAGTAGTCTAGTTGTATCCAGAATATTTCCAACGAGCCTGGACAGCCGCAACAAGCTGCTTCTGCTTAAGTTGATGTTTTTAGTCTCACAAAATTCCAGTGAATCTGCAAGGAACTGGCTGAAATTACAGATGAGAACGCAAAACAGAAACTGAGAATCCAATCAAAAAACCATAAGACCATAGCATTTGGTGACTGAGAAGTTCACTAACTGTATTGAGCATAGATCAAAGAATTTATAGATCAATAAATAAATGCAATGAATTTCAGAAGATTTACAAGAGTACATCGTAACAGTGCTATGTGTTATATAGGTTTACCTTTAAATACAACAGAGATGTTTATATTAGTTGCTGTCAAACGATTAATTGCGATTAATCACATCCAAAACAAAAGTTTTTTCTTTACATAATATATGTGTGTTTATGCGGTGTTTATATTAAAACATTACAACATAATATCTTATATTTGATATTATATATAAATATATATAATATAGAAACATAACATATTTTCATTACATATATGTGTTTGTATTTATATATACTTAATAAATATACATAGTACATACAAATATACTATGTAAAGAAAAACTTATTTTGGATGAGATTAATCGTTTGACAGTTCTAGTTTACAAATAGCATTTGTATTACTATAGAATTCAGTTGAAAATGTAGCTTATAATATACATTTGTAGACTGCAAATTTGCACCCACCGTATTGTTTTACTGATCCAATTACAACACATACAGAATTAGCCAAAAAATAAATTAATGACTTTAAAGTAAATGTCCCTTCATTTGATGATTACACTGGCCTCGAAACAAACAGCAATATGATTTAAAATAGTCTATTTTTTAGAATAAATAACATGTGCTTAAAGTGCGAGTATGACTGAGGATTTGCCTGTTCTAAAGCTACAGAGCCAGTGCGGAAATCAAATGCATGTCTGGGTCTCGTTTACGTGTATGAGTCTATCATTTGAGCAGGCATGGAAGGCAAGATTTAGAAGGCAAGAATCCATTATCTTGGCATGAGTGGTTATGGTCAGTTAAACCGTTGAACCAGAAGCGACACGGCAACCAGAAACGAAGCAGTCAACACACTGACCCTGCTGCTGACTTCACCTGATGAATATTCTGTGTGAGAAGAAAACAGACAGAAATTATTATTTGCTGACATTTTGGAATTTTAAGCTTAATTCAGTTTTAAGCTTAAGTACTGTAAAAGGGTACAGTTGCAATTCAACGTTTGAACTGAACACAGAACTTTGTATTTACCATTCACTGTCAGTGTGGAACTTTATCCACGTCTATATTTATGTGTGGGTATAAATATAAGTATGAACACTAATCTGAGTAAACTTTTTTCTTTGCTGTATACTTTCTATCATACAGAAGGTTAGTGTTTATTCACACTAAGCTGACCCAAAATGACTGTTCTGTGGCATTGCTTTGAAGCACCTCTTTTGGAAGTCTTATTTTTGAGAGTGTACTGGGAAATTAAAGTGCATCACTCACCTGTACCATTTACCACAATTGAAAAAGTGAAAATCTGGAAGGATAACGTGTTGTTTCTGGCTGCTCGAACTATAGTGTTCACTATCTGGGTGCTATTGGGTAGAATTGCATCTGCTCCGAATGTAAGATCAATTTTGTTTTTGAGTGTTGCCACACTCCTTGATTTGACACTGGCTTCACTGTGGAGAGTTTAGAATCAAGATACGTTCATGAAACCTTAGTTCAAAAGTGTTATATGTCAGATTTTGCAGTCAGAAATTCATAAACATACGCACATACACATACCTGATATTTGTTAAGGATAAAGTGCTAAATGATGTAGGGTGATCAGCAAAGAAAAAAGGCTCAAGCTGCAAAGCAAGAGTCGTTTGAAAAATTAACTTTCGTTTGTAAAAGCATGGTACCCAAAATGCATACGTAAACAGGTAACACTTACCCCTGTTTTTATCAGCAAAGCCCTGTTCTGAAATTCAGTAGAACTTTTATTTGAAAAAGCAGGCACAAAGGTTCCGTTGGTGAGGATTATTAGTGGAATTATCTGCACCGATTCTACACAAAAGTGGAGGTTGGGGGTTATCAGAGATTGCTCAGAAGTTTCTAGGCAAAGTGAAATTATAGAGATTGGGCATATCAGTAAAATCGAAATCAATTGTGATTTCAACTTACTAACGACATTAATAGATGTGACATCAATGGTGAGGTTAAAGCCAGTCGTAGGAGTTGCAGCTGCTTCTCTTAAAGTTTGAACAATGTCGCTGTTGCTGGGAATCGGTTCAGTGGATGTTTGGCTAAACACTAATTCAAGATCTACGTGTACATTGTCTTCTGCTCGGGTTCTGGCAAAAGCTCTGGAAGGAATCACATATTTACAGATTACATCTGTCAGTCTGAAAGACTGATGAGTATTACTCTTTTGCATATTCAGTATGCATTTAGTCTAAACTGTCTATCTATTTAGTCTATCTAAAATGGTCCAAAAATCTAAAGGTTGGTTGCTTGGAAGTTAGGATCACAAATAGCCTAAAGTTTTAACAGCAGAATCGTAGAGGACTTAGGTCTATACATGGTACTGCATTACATATAATAAGACCAAAGGTTGCTGTGTTGAAGTAAAGGTAATCACACTATTTAAAATTGGTCAAGAAACCTCCACTGCACCACTTGAGATAGATGGACCCTTCAAGTCACAGGGAATCAGAATTCTTACAAAAGTCTACAAAAGATGTTGTTAAAGACTGTCTTAAGTAAACCTAGTTGAACTGAATGAATTAATGACCAAGAAACCTACCTGAAAGCAATCACAATAGTCCTGATGAAAAGATCTCCATATTTCTGTTTGTATACTTTGTCACACTATGGAAGAACAAGTTTTGGGAATTTCATTAAATGTCACATACAAGAATTGGCCTGAATGCACTAATCATGTTATACTGTACATTAGTTAAGAATCAGTTGGCAAAATTGGCTGTCATAAGATCATAGCTGGATACTAAGTTGGATACTAAATTCAACTTATTTTAAAGATGAAAACCAAACAAGTAACAGTGCAAAACAAGCAGAATTCCTCATGCTACTACATCGCAAAGGAATTTTCTGTTGTTTACAAAACTCACCTCATTTTGAACTTTTTCTGCTAGGTTTTTAAATGCTGCACTTTGTGTGTTTTGAAGGTCTGTAGTAAAAACTATTAAAATGACCAACTCTATGGTTACAATTGGTGGAGGGCGTGTTGGAACTGCTGTTGTTGTGGTGGTGGTGGTTTTGGCTGTTGTGGTTGTGGCTTTTGTTGTTGGCGTGGTGGTGGTGGTGGTGGTTTTGGCTGTTGTGGTTGTGGCTTTTGTTGTTGGCGTGGTGGTGGTGGTGGTGGTGGTTTTGGCTGTTGTGGTTGTGGCTTTTGTTGTTGGCGTGGTGGTGGTGGTGGTGGTTTTGGCTGTTGTGGTTGTGGCTTTTGTTGTTGGCGTGGTGGTGGTGGTTTTGGCTGTTGTGGTTGTGGATGTGGCTTTTGTTGTTGACGTGGTGGTTGTGGCTTTTGTTGTTGGGGTTGGTGGTTGTGGCTTTTGTTGACTTTTGGTGGTTGGCTTAACTGTAGTGGGCAATACAGTGACCACTGTTGGTGGTGATTGTATTGCAGATTTTATTATAAGTGGGGGGGAGAAAGTAAAACCATCATTATTTTGTATGTGAACACATTAATTTTCATTTGAAAAAGGTTCACATTGAACAACATCCAAAGCAGTGCAACCAGAGCTGTTTTATTTTCAACTGATGAGCTTTACCTTCTGCACTGGTGATATTAAATGTAGTAGTGGCATTGGTGATAGTGCTTATGATCGCTGCATCACTCGGCAAGATACTGTTTTTGTTGAATTCCAAAGATATATATGTTATGACTGATCCAGGACTACAAGAATGAAAGAGAAGAGACATGGTCTTTCTTAAAAAATGTGACTTCAGCAAGGTAAAATTAAGTTATAGCTTAAAATTAGATTAAGGGTCGGGATGGACGATATATTCATCGACTTATGGGTACACATCTCGTCAGTAATGCCGGTTGTTTGATTAGCAGTAAATCTCTATCACCTATTTTCAAATGGAGCTGGAGTTAACACACAGAGCTGTAGACCACTAAGAAGCTTTACTGACGAGATGCGCATGAATAAATCAATGAATAATGAATATAAGGCCAAGCCTTAGTTAATGGCCATATAAATTTGTTACCCACCTGAACCTAATCACTGTCAGTCTCAAGAAGAAGTGGAATGCTTTCTTAAAGATTGGATGAAACTGTAAAAAATTACAAGGTATGACACTTTTAGGGAAAATGCAATTGGATGGTGATTGATACATTACACATTACATCCAAATTCTATTATGCATTATATTTTGTACTGTGCTTTGTAATTTTCAGCTGTTCAAAACTACATCCCTCACTATGAAGTATGCAAATATTCGTCACATACCTCATCTTTTACTCTTTGTTCTCGTTCTTTATAGAGATGTGAATTTCTGTCAGAGAGTAAAGAGTCAAATGTTTCTGAGCTGGAAAATTTTAGTTCCACTGTAGTTGTGAGGGGTGCTGTTGTTTCAAGAATGGGTGAGGTTGTTGTTATGCTGGCAAGATGGGTTGGTCTTGTAGTTAGGGTAGTAATTTTAGATGTAAGGTGGCCCGCAGTTGTTTTTGGTTCAGATGTAGGTGCTGGTATAGATGAAGTTGTAGGCTGTGTTAAAGACACTGTGAGTAGGGTAGTGGCTAATATTGTAGGTTGAATTGTATTAGCTAATGATGGGGATGTAGCTATTGGTTGGGCTGTTGTTGTAAGCATAGCGTGGGCTACAGTCGGAGCAGGGGACAGAGGTGAGGTTGAAAACTGGATTGCATTGTTTGTTGGTTGGGTTGCAGCAGATGTATGGGTGGTCTCGATTGAAAGTTGTTGTGTGCTTATTTGGTTTGTAAAAGCCGGTTTGGTATAAAATTGCTGGGGTGTAGATGTAGCTGTAGACTGAGTTGTAATTGTGGTAGTTGGGATTGTAAGAATTGTAGGCTGGGCTGTAATTGTAGATTTGCTTGTAGATACAAATGCTGCTTGAAATTCACTGGTAGGTTGGGTTAAACGTGTTGTTGGTTGCATTGTTATTGTGGCCTGAGTGGTAGTCTCAGTTGTAGCTGTAGGGTTTGATGTTGTTGACTGGACTGTTGATATAGGTTGGGGTATAGTTGTGGTCTGGACTCTGTTGGTACTATGAGCGGTTGTGGTAAATGTTGGCTGGGTTGTAATTGTTGACTGGATTGCAGCTGTTTTTGTATGCTGAGTTTGGGTTAATTCTGAGTTTGTTTGAGGTATAGCTGTAGTTATAGATGGGAGTGTAGTTTGTGTAGGTTGTGAAGTAGTTACAGGCTGGGCAGTCGTTAAGAATGTAGGTTGGTTTGTAGCTGTTGCAAGTTGTGATGCAGTAATTGTGGATTGGGCATTGGCTGTAGGTTGAATTTTAGCTTCTGTAGATTGTGAAGTAGCTGTCTGGGCTGTATGTGTAGGCTGGGCTGTTGCTGAGAATGTAGGTTGGGTTGTAGCTGTTGCAAGTTGTGGTGCAGTA
>JAUMHI010000243.1:130925-146725 GCA_032359435.1 Enteromius unitaeniatus | reverse complement strand
TCTTCAAAATAGCCACCCTTTGCTCTGATTACTGCTTTGCACACTCTTGGCATTCTCTCGATGAGCTTCAAGAGGTATGCCACATCCAATCAGTCATCACTAACATTACTAAACACACGCATAGCCTACTGGTGCTGATGTTCACGTCGCAGCCACATACAGACGTGATGATTCAGGGGTAACGGGTGTTTAGCACGATCACGGGTGTAGAACTGTATAGTGATCATGGCTAAATAAGTATGGTATAAAGCAAAGTTTTAACTCTCAAAACATGAATTACACCTGTTGAGGGAGAGATGACATGAAGACTCTTATCACTGCAACTTCGAAATCAGAGAATAGTTAAATAAAAATCTATACGAACCTGTGGATAATGAAGATGACATACCATGCATTATGGCATAGATTTGCCGCCATATCTATGCTTCATACAACTAAAGAAAAACTCTTTCTGTCTTATTTTAGGAGCAGCAGTACAGCCGATGGATGGCAGCATGTCGTTTGGCTTCGAAGGGCAAGACTTTAGCTGACAGCTCATTCTCTAGTGAGGTGCAGAGTATCCAGTCATTCTTGGCCATGCAGAAAACCACACCAAGTAATAACACAGCTCAGACAGATGAAAGTATCAATACACACAGCCTTGTCTCTCCACGCTACCAGAAGAAGTACAAACCCAAGCAGGTACCACATTTAAAATACATGTTTGAACTGCATTATCCATAACACTGTTCCACTAACTATAAGTTACTTCAAAACTACATACAAACTAGTATCCTTAATATCTGCTAACACTTTGTTTTAATCATCCCCTGACAGACAGTCTAACAACAATCAGTAACTTTGCAACTATGTTAATTTATTCTACTCACCCTAACCCTAAATTACCAGTCTACTGGTGACACCTTAGATTAGGGAACACGTATTCATAATTAACTGTTTCCCCCAAAAAACTTCTAATTTGCTGCTTATTAATAGTTAGTAAAAAAGTCGTGTTGGGTATTGGGTAGGGTTAAGGGATCTATGGTCATACAGAATGAGTACTAATAAACAGCCAACATGCTAGTATTATGCATGCTAATTAGCTGCTGCTTAATAGATAGGTTCAAATGTTTTTATTGTATGTGCATGTGTGAATGGATTTGAGATTTTGTTTATTTTGGTATCTCTTTCCCTCTAACTGTTCAGCTCTCACCGAGGATCCTGGAGGCCTATCAGAACGTAGCCCAGCTCTCATTAACAGATGCCATTCAGAAGTTCCTTCAGATCTGGCAGGCTCTACCTGACTTTGGCCTCTCTTATATTGTAGTCAAGTGAGTGCAGTAAAATTTCTCTGTAGGCGGAGCCCTGTAGGGGTGTCATACACCAATTTCTAAAACTTTAAAGTGGAAAGTTTTATATATTGATTCTAAAGTTTATTTAGGAATCTTATTAATTTTATATTAATTTAAAACAAAAGCATTAGAATTAGAATTAGAACACAAAATAAATAAATGTAAAAAAATAAAAAATTAGGCAAAACACATGTGGAGGAGGAAATGAAAATAAAAACATAGAAAGCAAATGGAAAACAGAATGAAAACAAAAACACATGAAGCACATATATATGTGTGTGTGTATTAGGCCTACTTTTCCACTAAGATTTAAAAAAATATATATATATATTTCCACTGAAATTTTCCTTATAATTACTTATAAATATGTGACTATTTTAGAGACTTTATAACACATAGACAGAATGACCCATATAATATGCCTTTTTGTGCTTTCAAAGCTTTTGGTCTCTCTTTCCCACTAAATTGTTCCTCTTTCAATTTTCAAATGTTTCAAAACTTATTTTTAATTTTATGTGCATGTGTGAATGGATGTATATTTTGTTTGAGTACTCAGATCGGAAATAGAAGGCTATACAAGTGGAGACACACTGACAATAACAATTTGTATCCATGACAAGTCATAAACAGCAGGAGAAACCAAGGCAACAAAGGAAACAAAAACAAATAAAATAAATTACACCACAAAAGATACACTATTCACTATGCACTTACAACATTTCTGTGTTGTACTTTTTATACTTATATACACAACCATGTTTTTCATACATTTTTAAAGGTTATTCTTTAAAGGCATCTTCAAGTGTGATAGCCCGCTTGCAACAGTTGAGTGCATAAAGTGTCCAACATTCCATACTTAAGTACATTTTCCTGGCATTTTAAGTGCAATTTCTCTTTTGGAGTTTTCAGTGTGAACTGAAAATTCAGCGTGACATAATTTAACCAAAATAATATCACATTATAAGTGAAATCATAAAAAAACAAAATAAAAACAAAACATATTTTTTGTCCACATAAGGTTTAAGGGTTGCCGTAAGGATGAGGTGCTTGGCATTGCCAATAATCGTTTAATCCGCATTGACCTGAGTGTTGGAGATGTTGTAAAAACCTGGAGATACAACACCATGAGACAATGGAATGTCAACTGGGACATCAAACAGGTAATCTGGCTTTATACATATCTATACCAATGCAATTTGTCAGTTTTTCCAAGCTCTTATGTTAATAGAAATATCATGGTGTAAAATAATATATTCCTGCCCTATCTTTACCAGGTTGCCATTGAGTTTGATGGCAATGTGAATATTGCCTTCAGCTGTGTGACAGCAGATTGTAAGATTGTCCATGAGTACATCGGTGGCTACATCTTCATGTCCACTCGAGGTCGGGAGCAGAGTGACACCCTGAATGAAGAGCTGTTTCACAAACTGACAGGTGGCCATGAAGCTCTATGAGGGATCTGCGTACCTATGGACTGAAGATAATAACATCTGACAAAAATCGAATAAATAAATACAAATACAGATATGGTCATTCTTTTAAAAAAACACTATTGTGTCTTAACAGGTTTGTGAGATCTGAAGTGTTTCATTTTGTGATGTTTCTCTGTCTTTGTTTTAATTGGCTTGGAGCACTCTTATTGTAGGTTATTTACAATTTTACTGTAACCACCTGGTTTTGCTGAGTGCGAGATGTTCCTGGATCAACATCTTTATGGACCCTGGAACAACATTGTGATTAACCAGTCAGATTTGATGAACCAGTTGATAGTTTTTGTGAAAATTGGGCTTACAATCAGTGTGTAGTGCTTGTACATCAGTGTTATTCATCTATCATTTACTCTGATTTTAGGGATTACTTATGGGTAAGGCTAAGTTTACTGTAGGTGTAGAGATATGGTCAAGATTACATTTTTGAATAAAATGTTCTTCCAGGGAACACATCTAACTCAGGAAAATCAGAGTGTGTGTATAAGCACCATATGTTGTAGTTATTAAATTTCACTGTAAAACCTGGACATACATTTGCTTTAATACTTCCGCATCTTACTTTTAGTGTTTGCTCTTTATTGTTCTTTATTGTTCAAGCATTTGGGTTGCTGTATTAATATATGTATAAAGGTCCATTCTGTTAAATACAGCATTGCCAAGCAACGTTAACAATGTTTGACTTGCAGCTCAAGTGTTAAAAAGGGTACATTGTGGTGACATCATTTGGAGCAGGAAACCACATTGCAAGTTTCACAAGAATTGCGTATAGCAGAGTACATACAGGAACATCCTGTGCACTATTTATGCTCTTTAACTCTTAAATTGTAAATATAACCAATTATTTCATTATCTATTTCATTACCAATTCCAATACACCCTACAAATAAATACACTTTTATTTTCCTGTCTCCTGTTAATATCATCATACCATTATATACACAGTAAGTTTGTGAACCCCTTGAAATTAACTAGCTTTCTCCAGTGATTTTCTTTCAATAAAATGTTTTCCTGATCCTCATCTAAGGCACAGCAATAGAAAACTTTGTGTGCTTAAGTGCTTAACACAAAAACAATTTAGATTTCTTGAAACACACCGATTCGACATTCAGTGCTGAAGGAAAATGTGAGTCTAAAGCCTAAGTTAGTCTGCATTTACACTAATAGGTGTTACTTCATCCACAGGTTTATTTTCACATAGATGTCTGATGTCTTGATCCAGTCTATTGCTACAGTTATCGCTGTCAATCAAAGCAATTTTTGAAATGACTCATGGGACATTCTACCGGAATCCTGTAATTAAATGTGTTTATTAAAAAAAAAAAACACCTCTGACCAACTTTGGAAAAAGAACACTAAGTGACTCCCCCCACCCACATTTTAATTAATTTTACTAAAGGTAAAAAGCGTTTGCATTTACATACGTACCTGCTACTGTAATGATGACAGCAATTCTGGGATGAGTTTCACAAAACGGAATAATGCAGAATTGAGTCAAATCGTCAACAGTTACATACATTCAGATACAGTAACCCACGTACTAAGAACTAGGGAGCTTTTACAGCTTCTTTTCTTACGTTTTTATTTTAAAAAGCTCATAAGCGCCCCCTAGAGCAACAAGCCGGCGTTCTGTTTGTTTACCCACAATTCTGTGCACGAGAGGCGATTTGTGATTAAGATGGCGGACTCCTCGGTAAGATGCTCACAGTCTGTGTGGATTTATGTAGTGCAAATGCAGTTGTGAAACATATTCGGTCTATAAGCGTTCGGCGACTTGGTTTATAACGGCATTATCTCCCCATAGGTTGAAATCATTGAAGGCTGTCGGCTTCCCGTGCTGCGAAAAAACCAAGAAAATGAAGACGAGTGGCGTAAGTATCAGCCAGAGAGCTCTGTATCGAATGTAAACAAAAGACTAGTGGCTGTACTCTGATAATGTCACTATGCCACTTAAGTTTAAACTAAACTCTTTCTTCCGATCAGTTTTCATTGGAGTCTATTTTCTTACGTTAATCGTGTTCGGATTACAATCACCTGTTAAAAAACGTGGTGGTACAGTGATGATGATTTACAGTAACGTTAGGTTATGTGTTATTGTCCCGAGATACTTAAAATTACAGTAAAACTTAAATGGTACATAAAAATACCATTATTGTACTGTGGTCCATTTCATTATTTCTTAATTATTATTTCTTGTTACGTTATAGCTTATATCTTAAGATCCTAACTAAGCAAAAACCTACCTTTGGAGTCACATTATTTTGAACTGGTCCTAGCCATGAACAATTGTGTAAATATAACCTGTTATGCTAAGACTATCTAGACTTTTAGATGTCTTAAGAACTACTGTAGTCAGCATTTGAAGTGGATCAAAACCTGTTACCAAAATGCGGTCTTTTCTTAGGTTGATGAACCTTTCAAATGTTGCCTACATTGACCAAGGGAACATCTATTACTTTTTTTATTTTTAGTCTTTTTATCTAACTGGTTTTACATATTTATTTTGTCCAGAAGGAAAAAAAATAGATCACTAATTTTTAAGAATAGACTAAGTAGTTAATTCAACCGACCACTGTCTGGATAAGTGAAACGTGAAAATCTAAATTCCTTTTCTTGATATGAGTGTATCTGCTTTCAGTTGACTGAATTTGTATTTTTCATTTTATTTTTTAAAGCATTGGCTGAAATTCTCAGTGTTAAAGATCTTCCTGGGAGAAAGCTTTATTACGTCCACTATATTGACTGTGAGTATTAAACATTTGCCTTGATTTACTTTAGTTGTTCTGACATATACAGGATAATTTTTCTAGCATTAATAAGTTTGATGTAAGTTTTATTTATCTTTTTGCTAAAAAAAAAAAAAAAAATATTTTTTTTGGACAGTCAATAAGCGACTGGATGAATGGGTTACTCCGGACCGTCTGGACTTGAAGAAGCTCCAGTTTCCCAAAAAGGAGGCAAAGACTCCAACAAAGAATGGCCTGCCGGGCTCCCGTCCCAGCTCCCCAGAGAGAGATGTGGTAAGATGTTGTTTCTTGGTTATTTTAAATCTGCCTACAACATTAGAGTTTATTTGATCTATATTACACATCCCCACCTGATTGACCTTCCTTTTAAAACGTTGTGTCACAAAGAGTTGTTTACATGCCATGTAAACCTTTACCAACTTCTCTTCCTTTCTGTTCAAATTCAGAGGAAGAGTCTAGATCTCAACGTTCAGTCTGCTTCAGCTCCTTCAAGAGGCAAAACCCTCCCCACACCGGTACAGACAAACCTGCCCATTGTACACTAATAGAAGTTAATCTGTCAAGAAAGAGCTTTTAATCAATGGGCTGAAAAAATTTCTTATATCACACTTTGCTATAAGTGTGAGGGATGCAATTGTTGCCTCGTCTCAAATTATATTGTCGATTGGCAAGCAGTGTGAAAATTAGAGAATTACTTTACCAAGAAATGAAAATTCTGTTATCACTTATTCACCCTCTTATGCTCTTTTTTTCATTTACAGAGAAAGTCAGCAGTCAGCAATTAATTTATTAATTTATTTATTTTATGAAAGTTTGTCATGTGCTTTTTTCAATATATCTTCAACAGAAGAAAGTATGTCTTAAAAGTTTCAAACAACATAAGGGTAAATTTTCCATTTTGGGGTGGTTGGTCATTTTAATATATTATGATATTCTAAACAGCTGCCATGCTACACAGCAAGATGTAGTCATAGCTTAGTTATTGTCACTTTGTAAAAATAAATAAATAATAATAGTGATGATAATAAAAAACCAAAAGATACATACATGCATGCATATACACTTGTTTTTTTAGAACAGTATTTGAAATGTATATCTAAAAAAAAATTAATTTTCAATACATTTTATGCATCCTTGCTGAATAAGCTGATGGCTGCTGAAACAGTGTTTGCACAAGAATGAATTACATTTTTAATATAATAAATGTTTTAAAAAAACACTTTAATCTCGTGTTTTAGACTGATAGTAAATATGAACGCATTTTTCATGTTTGTCTTAATATATTCTCATCACTCATTACACAATCATGACTCTTTGCAACCTTTTTTATAATGTGAGGTAAGTGGCTAGAGAGTACATTCATTTTATTATTATTGCTCATCAGCTATTAGTGATTAATTACTGTTACTAATTTGAGTCAGGGTTAGGTATTTGAACAAACCCATAAACAATGAATGTCAAGTAGACTTGCTGTGGGAGCTTTTGATATTGGCCACTAAGAAATCATCTTGAACAATGTAGCAACATGCTGAAACACACTTATCATGACATAGAGAACAAGCACCCTTCCAACCACCTACAACACCATAGCATAGCGGTGGTGGCGTGTTTTGCATAGGCCAACACCACTATATTTAAAAAATGTGTACAGGGAAAAAAAAATGCACATAATTTTCTATGCTGAGAAAATTTTATCTGTCTTTCTGCTTGCTCTTTCAGAAGAGAAAAGCTGAATCTGTCTCTTTGGCAACACAAGTTACTGCAGCAACTCCAGTGCCTTCTCTTCCAAGTTCTGCAGAGGCAAGTCAGGCCTCGGTCTACCCTGTCATGAGGGACCCCTCCTTCAGCATTAAATCCAGAGAAGAACACGAGCAGCTCACGTCTCTCACCACAGTAAAAACTAAAAAAATATTTCAAATTATTGAAACTCTGCTAGTTAAATCTGTCTTAAATCTGGGGGTGGTTAATCTGATTTAATTTGAACTTTTTTTGCCCGTTTGCTTTTTTCTTCTGGAAGAATGGCACAACACGTCGTCTTATTCCTTCTCAGCCAGGGAGAAAAAGGAAAAATTGTGGAGGGACAGACGAGGTAGGCTCTTCAACTAGATTTACAGATGTTTTCTTGGTACAGCACGATGCACCCTTTTTGTAATAAAAACATAATTGAATCCCATTTTTTGATTAACACTCAAGACATTTATAAATCAAACATTACATAAATCCTTTTCAAATCAAATTTTCCTTAAAGAAAGTCACATTGTCCTTTAATCATCAAACATGTAAAATGTTTTGTATTCCCTGTTCATAATTTGTTTTCCTCCACTCTCAAGTAAAATGTCCCAAAGCTTTGCATCCACTTGTGTTTTTCTGTTAGATGGTAAAGGTGTTCCAGAATAACAACCCTCGCTGCTCCACCGTCTTTTTGCCGCCAGGAGAGGTCCGGCTCCTTTACTTCCCATTGCCTTTATTGTGTGTCTGTAAAAGTGAAGGCATAGGGCTTTTAGACAAAAAATGTGAAACTCAAGCAATAGAAATTTAGCTAAAAAGCCACTGGTAAATGCAAGAGTCGGTTTCAGGTAATTGGGTGATAATAAATGGGTAATAAAAGATGTATAAAATTCCTGGTATTTACAGAAATGTAAATATGAGTTTAACCACTTTCCCTAGCCATATAACAAAGTTTAGAGTCAGTTTATTTTTATTTATTTTTTGTTATTTATTGCATATGACATCCACTTTTGTTACTTACTGTTGTTAGATGCACTACTACCATCTCTCTAATTCTATTCTTTGCTCTCAGGATTCCCAGGACAGTTCTGATGGCATCCCTTCTGCCCCTCGTATGACTGGTAGTTTGGTGTCTGACCGCAGTCACGATGACATCGTCACTCGAATGAAGAACATAGACTGTATTGAACTTGGCCGGCACAGGCTAAAGCCGTGGTACTTCTCTCCATACCCACAGGAGCTCACCGCCCTCCCCATCCTCTACCTTTGTGAATTCTGTCTTAAATACCTCAAGAGCCTCAAGTGTCTACAGAGGCACCTGGTAAGAGCTGTTTTAGGACTAAATAAAATAGCAAACACACTCCCAGCATCATTTTTTTAATATTGCTTTTCCACTTCATGGTACATCTTGTGTCATTACGGCTTGAGACGGCATATAACTTAAAGGGTACAGTAGACAAAATAGGCTGGAGACGAGAAAGATGATTTATAGCCTGTACTGTCTTTGAATTGCTCATGTCTTTTATTTGTGCAGGTCAAGCTATTCTTACAGTTCAATCTGTCAAGGTCTACTTGTATCTGGCGATGTGTTCATACTTTATTTAGCTGATTTGGTTACAGGTATAATAATTAAATTGTCTAATGAGACGATTCCAATCATTAAAACTGCAAAAGCTTTTTCCTCTGATTTAAATTCTGTATTTATGTTTCATTTTTTAAAGCTTGGATTTTGAATTATATATGTGCGTGCTTTTTAAAATCAGTTTCATTGTTTTGCTGAGCTACATTACTTTCCGTTGGCAAGCAACTGAGTAAGAATAAAACAAAAAGCTTGAGTTTTGCAGAGTGCATTTAGCTTGACACATACACATGCCCGCATATAATTGTCCCCCATTTATAACATTTACAGACGAAATGCAACCTTCGACACCCGCCAGGAAATGAGATCTATCGCAAAGGAACTATATCCTTTTTTGAAATAGATGGCAGGAAAAACAAGGTGGGTAAGCTTTAGTTCATAATGACTGATCTTTAAAACTGAGCGATCAGACAGATGCTACTAATAAACATTTTTCTGTGGCAAATATTGGATTGTAAAGCATGTGTTTGTAGAAATACATTTGACCTTAATAATTTTTTTCTTAATCCCCCCCCCCCCAACACACAGACATATTCCCAAAATTTGTGTTTACTGGCCAAATGCTTCCTGGACCACAAGACCCTGTACTACGATACAGATCCTTTCCTCTTCTATGTTATGACAGAGTATGACTCAAAGGGTTTCCACATAGTTGGCTACTTCTCCAAGGTAAACTACAGATCTGCTTGCATAAGAGCACTGATGCTGTGTTTTAAGTGTTTTACATTTTGTCTAGTCCCCTTTTTATATGATTGTGCTAATATCTGTGCTTTCCTCCAATTAAAGGAAAAGGAATCAACAGAAGACTATAATGTGGCATGCATTTTGACTTTACCACCTTACCAGAGAAGAGGCTATGGCAAACTACTTATTGAGTTTAGTGAGTAACCATGCAGTTATTAGATTTTTTTTTTTTTTGAGATGCATAGAATCAAAAAATTGACTTTTTTATTATTATCTTTTACTTTACTGTTATTGTTTGCTCAGAATATTCAGTAGGCAGTATAAGCAAACCTTTTTAATACAGTAATACTTGACTGTTTGTTTTTGGTATCTGTCAGGTTATGAGCTCTCGAAAGTGGAAGGAAAGACGGGTACTCCAGAGAAGCCTCTGTCTGATCTGGGTCTGCTCTCTTACCGCTCATACTGGTCTCAGACAATTCTGGAGATCCTCATGAACCTGAAATCAGAGAATGGAGAACGGCCACAGATCACAATCAAGTATGTGCCATAACTTTATAATCCTCATTATGCCAAAAATCTGGGTGAATTTTATTCTCACTTTTTTCTTTTCTTTTTTTTACCATAAATAATGTTAATCAGTTTTGTATATTAATAATTTTGGCATATAATTAACTGTATTTTTACACTTGTGTGGTGTGTGGTCTGGTGTTGCCAGTTTCTGTATTTGCTTAACTTTTAAAACTTTTTAGTTTTAACAAGCATTTGGGAGTGCAGTATGCAAACATTATGCATTTATATTCACATTTTATTCTGTGTCATTTCAATCTTGTAAACTAAAAACAAATTAGGATTCAATAAATAATTCAAGTAAGTACACCCACCCCCAATTTTCATTGCTGTAAGGGAAAAAAGCCAGCAATCTATTAAATTGTAAGCATACATCATGGTAAGATTTGTTGTACTGCCTTTAGTTTACGCTGTTTATGCTAAAATTATCTAGAACTGATGATTCCTATGATTATTACAATAATGATTATCGAATGATGAACTTGTTTTATATTCTTTTAAAGAATATT
This sequence comes from Enteromius unitaeniatus, assembly GCA_032359435.1. Classification (NCBI taxonomy): domain Eukaryota; kingdom Metazoa; phylum Chordata; class Actinopteri; order Cypriniformes; family Cyprinidae; genus Enteromius; species Enteromius unitaeniatus. The sequence continues at coordinate 136,033 of JAUMHI010000243.1, read as the reverse complement.
ACAATGAAAACACAGCTTTCTCAATACAAAATCTTTTTTTTCTCCTCTAAAAGTACCCATATTCCTTTTGATTGTCTCCGTTTTAATAAAGTTTTTAACAAAATTCTTTTGCATGGTTGGTTATGTATTTTTTTTTAATGTTATGGCATTTTTTTATCCTGTCAGTGAAATAAGTGAGATTACCAGTGTCAAGAAAGAGGATGTAATATCAACTCTTCAATACCTCAACCTCATCAATTATTATAAGGTAAGCAATCAATTAGGATGGTTGTTTTCAGATTTCCCAGAGTCTCATGGGTACCTAAAAAGTTAAGTCATAACAAGTTTTAAATGCCATAATTGGTATAAGTTCTTACATTAGATAATTAATTAATTAATTAGATAATTTTAAGAGGTCTTACATTTGGGGACAGAATAACAGAAATCATATTGTGATAAATTAATGTGATTATTGAATGTAAGGATATGTTTTCCACTAATTAATATGAGCTTTGCATGTTTCTGTTGCACGGTCAGCATATAAAGTCCTCTGAAAATGAGGTTAATCAAAGAATAGGCTTAGTGCACATTTCTGACAAGCAATTGCTTTGGGGTGGAAATCTTCAGGCACACAAAAGGATAACGATATGTATCACGTGATCGTGTCAATAAAAAATGTATCCGATAAAACGTTTAAAATAAATAAAAATATTTTTTTATTTTTCATCGGAAGAAAACAGTCTGCAAAGCTAGTTTGGTTGCGCCATATCGTTGTCTCACGCTGCTCTGCTGAGTACCACAGCGAGCGAGGAAGTTGTAAATAACAGAGGAAAAGTCAACTCACCAGTAGGGCTGTAACTATCGAATATTTTTGTAATCGAGTATTCTACTTAAAATGTCATCGATTTGTCATAAAAGCAGGAATCTTTCAGTGTGTGTCTGTTGCATTTTTATGTCAAGAACCGTTCATCCCAATGCTGCGGACGCAAGGGAGTGCAAAGTCACGTTTTTTTTGTGTAATATGGATTCAGGCAAGTCGCGTCACTTTCAGAATTAATAAAACTGTAATAAATGTCAGAACAGACAGTCACTGCTGCTATATATTTTTATGTCTGTACAGTCAAAACAACTACAGCGTTGCATACAATTGAAACGGTGCAAAATGAAAAATATAAGCTGCAGTTTTTGTCTCTCTGGCAGACACGCGTCTCTTTCGGACAGTCTCTTTGTCTCTCGTGCAGAGGTGCAGCGTCTTGAGAAAAAACCAAATACTTATTATATTGCTTGTCGTGCTCTGTATGCCAAAAATTGCAAAAGTCAAACAAATGGAAGCATTTGTCCTAAAACAGACACTTTGGCAAAAACCTGCTCTGCAACTTTTAGCTACGCTCTCCGTGTGAATGTTTGAGACATTCACACCTTCATCAACCCCCCAAAACCTCCACCCCTCCAGCTGGAGTCAGTTCAGTCTCTTTACTGCTGCTGAGGGTAAAGTGGTCAAATTCTTAGAATAAAATTACGTCTGTCTTGCGTTACACTGTCATTTAGTGTAGTATGTCAGTGGAGCCCATTGGTGTTTTAGCTTTAAAAATTAATTTGGTTTTGTTCATCTCTCTGCAGGGTCAATATATCCTCACTTTATCAGAAGACATAGTGGAAGGTCATGAGCGGGCCATGCAGAAGCGTCATCTCCGTATTGACTCCAAATGTTTGCATTTCACTCCTAAAGACTGGAGCAAGAGGGGCAAGTGGTGAAGACTGAAAGAGGACTGCTGGCGCACAGCTTTTATGCCATATGTCCTGCTCACAAAGGAATTCAGTTAAAGACCCTGTAACTGTTCTGTATAAAGACTTGACTTAAAAATGAGCTTATAAATGTGGACAGAGATTCCAGATTGTTAAACTTTTCACAGTCCGCAACTGCATGTTATGTGACTTATGTGTCGTACAAATGTCAGAATTCTGTGAAATTCAAGTTGGTCTGTATGTGAGAACAGATGAATGTGTTTTTAAATGGAAAATTCTCTTCCACTGTTTCAGTAGATCATTTACCATCAGTGCCATGTTGTATTACTTTGAAAACAACAGCATTCTAAGCACAATTATCAGCACTCCGTGAAAGTGACAAGATCCTGTTCATTTTCAGTGTAGAGCTGGTGATATAAGCAAAAGAAGACCATTGGTGACAGGCTAAATATGTTGCTTGCTTTTTGGCCACATACAGATCAGCACATTAGCAAAGAGTACACTTTGTTTTACATTTATTTTGTGCAATATTAGAAAAGATATAAAGTAGAAACAATTTGTGGCCTTGACTATTGCTGTTTGTGACCAAAACAAGCACTCAACCACTAAAAACTAATAACTGTCAATTTAGTTGAGGAGATATAATTAATAAACAGCCGCTGTTGCTGACTATTGATGTCTTGCTGACGCACAAAACATGCTGTTCGTTTAAATCAAGTTAAACTTTTCTCATCTTTGGTGCGTAGCTGGATATGCCTACATCTTGTCACTAATGATGATTCACCAGCTCCTCACAGAAAATTAATTGGATCATGTTGCACCTTGTCCCTGTGTTTTGCTGCTGCTGTAAATGGGGCTGAATGGGTCCTTACAATGTCCTTGTGTTGTACACAACATAGACTTACAATAAATGTCTTTTTTACACTGGTATTGCATGGGTCTGGGGTCAAATTTAAAGGGATTTATCTGAATACCTCTACAGTTGGTCCTTTATTTTTTATTTTTTTAACTGTTTTTAAATGTTAAACAGCAAACATTGTCTGAAAAAATTTTACATGTTTTAGGTAAAAAAAATGTCATTGGTGTATTATTAGCAATTAAATTGCAGCTTTAAAATATATGAATAATATTATATATATTATAATATGAAGTATGTGTCTGATATTTTCTGTTATTTTGGTTTAACCCTCTGGTTCTCTTTGGCATTAGTGACTACAAAAAAGTTTGCTTTTTGACTTATGTGGGATGGCATAAAACTCTGAATGTTGTAAAATATGGATTGATGGATATGTCCCTGATGTAGGTGTACGGTTCCTGATAATAAATATAGCCCTAGGAAATTAATCATTTGCGTTGCAGGAAGCAAAGGGGAAAACAATGTTAAACCACAATAACAACAGTAAATACAAACAAGTTACAAGTAAGTTTAGAATATGAAATTGTTCAGTAAAAGATTTGCAAATAACTTTGTTTCAAGAGGATCGCTGAACGAGTAATCACACACGGCTGGCAGCCCGTTTACATAATCATCCCTTGTTTATTCGCACCCAATCAAATCTCCCCTCACAATAAATTCTCCCAGCTTTCATTTCTGCATCTCGTTTTTCATGCATCCCTCTTCCTCCCCTTCTCCACCGTTTCCATTTAAATTCACACCTTTCCGGTGGGGCAGACGGTGAATGAGCCGAACGTCAAACTCTTGCCCATGCTAGGGTTCTATCCATTAGGGTTCGGAGTTCGCCGTTCTCCCGGCTAGCTCCCCAGGCAGCACACCAAATTTGCTTTATTATTTATTACAAGGAAAGCGTGAACTCTTGAAATACTTTACTGTTAACCTAAAGCCAAAAGACTAAAGGTTGAGATCAGATTAGAGCAAAAGAAGGATGGATCAGGCTTTACTGTTAAATTTTTTTCACATTTTGATGTTTGAATTGGATTGTTGGTAACAAGCAAGTTTCACTGCAGTAATAATGCAAAAACTGACAATTCAAATCCATCTGTAAACTACACATCACATGTTTTTTTGCTTTTAAATAGTTACATTTTGCTACACTCTGCTCATGATTCTAAATTAGTAGCACCGTTAGCTGTCATAAAGACACCTGTGCACCCCACAATCAGCCAAAGTCTAATGCTGCATCCGTAATTGCATACTGCTTATTTCAAATTGAACATACTACCGACCGTTAAAAAGTATGTTCTATATAGTATGAATGGAATTCAGACTTACTACATCCGACATATTGATGTTGTCACGTGTCATGCATCGTCACAACAGCGCGTATATTTAAACTTTAAATAAGTCATCCGTTTATTTAGATTGTGAAACAACGTTTTTTTTCCTGAGGTACTTACACTTGAAACGATCGCGTCTCCACTTTCTGTAATTTTTCGAATATGACGCCTCCTTTCCCGGAGCCTCATTGGATAGGAAATTGTCCATGGTATGCATACTACAGAATTTGGGCAGAAGCAGTAGGTCATCCGGGTACTTCTTGCCTACTGAATTTCAATTACTATGAATTCGGACATACTACTCGCCTCACATACTGTTTTTTGCGAACTATATAGTAGGGAAGCATGCGATTTCGTACGCAGCATAAGTAGCAACATGGGCAAAACCAAAGAGCTGTCAAAAGACATGAAATAAAATTGTAGACCTTCACAAAGCTGGAAAGGACTACGGGGCAATTGACAAGCAGCTTGGTGAAAAAAGAACAACTGTTGGAGCAATTGTCAGAAAATGGAAGAGGCTAATAATGACTGTCAATGTCCCTCGGACTGGGGCCCCATGGAAGATCTCTCCTCGTGGGGTATCATTGATGCTAAGAATGGTGAAGAATCAGCCCAGAATTACACAGGAGGAGCTGGTCAAAAGTATTTTGCCGTACAAAATTGTAGACCTGCACCAGGCTGGGAAGACTGAATCTCCAATGAATCTGGAACTGTGAGCAAAAATTATAGAACCACACAGGGGGATCTAGTAAATGACCTGCAGAGAGCTGGGACCAAAGTAACAAAGGCTACCGCTGCACCGCCAGGGACTCAAATCTTGCAGTGCCAGATGTGTCCCCCTGCTTAAGCCAGTACATGTCCAGGCCCGTCTACAAGTTTGCTAGAGAGCATTTGGATGATCCAGAAGAGGATTGGGAGCATGTCATATGGTCAGATGAAACCAAAATAGAACTTTTTGGTAAAAACTCAACTTGTTGTGTTTGGAGTTGCATCCAAAGAACACCATACCTACTGTGAAGAATGGTGGTGTAAACATCATGCTTTGGGGTTGTTTTTCTGCAAAGGGACCAAGTGTAACATCTCCATGTTTGTTTTTGTTCCTTGTTGCCTGTTTTCCCCATGTGCTTTCCCATTTGACCTAGTTTTGT
>JAUMHI010000243.1:110898-122741 GCA_032359435.1 Enteromius unitaeniatus | reverse complement strand
AATTTTTTGAGAAGGACCTGTATTACATGTATAAAAACATTAATCAACTACCAGTAAAAAAATAACTAAATTATGAAATGCGTTAAAAATGTAAATTTCTCCATGATCATTCACTCGTGCTGAACGATGAATCACTGAGGCTCACGAGTACAAGAACACAAAGAGAGATGGACTGCATCCAGATCATTCAGGACCGGTTTCCAAAACTGAAACCAAATCTCATCCCGGATTATATTCCACAGTCGGCCAAAAACAAGCCGTGATGCTTGAGACCAGCCACAATTGTTCACAGGAGACCGGCCCAGAATGCATCTGCCAAGAGTATTGTATGATATAAAATATATATATATATAAGCCCCACCTCCGTCCCGAGAGGATTGGCCGGCGGTGACATCATCAGGGATGTCATCTGGAAGAGAACAGCCCGCACCCACAACTGTGTGTGAAAGACAGCCAGTGTGTGTGTGTGTGTGTGTGTGAGAGAGAGAGAGAGGTGTGCAGAAAGACAGATGGCGTGGTGTTAGAAACAGACAAATACAAGAAGCCACAGCAGCAGTACATGACAGAGAGAGAGAGAGAGAGAGAGAGAGAGTGTTAATGTGTGTGTGTGTGTGTGTGTGTGTGCGCACGCAGAGAGAGAGACAGAGAGAGACAGAGGAGTGTGTGTATGTGTGCGCAGAGAGAGAGAGAGAGAGAGAGAGAGAGAGAGATGGGAGGAGTGTGTTAAATCACATAAGCTTCATCACAGTGAGCTCTGAGCACATGCAGAGAGACAGACAGAGAAAGAGGGGAAACAGACACAAACGCTTCAATTCTCTGAAAACAGTGTAACATAATGTCCCAAATATTTCATCGTATTCATAAAACACCCAAAATCAAACCTGATCTGAACTGTTTAGTGACGACATGATCGACAACTTGAAGCTCCATTTATTTTTTAAAGTGCAAAAGTTTTGAAGGAGATTTTGGGACTTAAAAACAATGACATCATTATATTTAATCAAAGTAAGTTTAAAAAGCTGCAGTCTCTAACATTTCTTTGGTTAAAAATGACCTGGAATCTACATTTGAGCACATGACCATCACTTCCTTTAGCCTGGTTCACTACGACTAGTTTCTAATAATGATTTATCCTTGAAGTAGTGCAGGTAGGTTTCACAGGAAATTCAAGCAGGGCACTGCATCATTACGTGCCGTTTGTAAACATAAGAGTCCTGACAGCAAGGATCCTGCAGGACGATCATTTACAGCCTTTCCTCAAAGCAGCTAGAATAATTACGTTCATCACTTCCACGGCGGACTGTGTGTTTATGAGACTATTAAATGAAAGCATATTCCAGTTTTAAGATTTGTACTTTAAAGAAAACCAGTCTGAAGAGAGCTTGGGTTAGACGGATTTCTTAATATGAAACTGAAATGGCATGAAAAAACAGAAATTCAAATCTACACACATACTTCCGAGACGTATGCTGGAATCTGTGAGTGCAGATAAATATAAAGACTTGATAAAGATGATTAACGTGACTCTAATCACTATATTTTGCTCCAGAACTATGATGGTGAAGTTTCTGATCATCGAGCGTTTACCTTTCCTCACCACCTGTACAGGTGAATGCAGCACCTCGAGGGGCGGGGCTTCTGCAGGCCCCTCCCCCCACCGACCAGGACTCTCACTGGGGGCGGGGTCCGGTAACTCCACCCCCTGTCCGTCTGTGAAGGGACTCCTTTCATTGGCCGTCTCGTTTGTGGGCGTGTCATCTGAGTCCTGACTCCACCCATCCTCCAGGTCTCTGAAGATCAGCTGACGGAGGGTTTCCACTGAGAAGAGGAGGAAAATTAAAACCTTTAGAGTTAATGAGTGAAGAACACAAGATGTTTGTTTTATGAAGAGGATGTCTGTCCGTCACTGAACAATATCAAGTCACTTCTTCAGTCTATTACCTCGGATATTCCAGTATCATTTATTATTATTACTGATTAATTATTTGGAAAATAATAATTCATTTGTGTTATTTTTTCATTATCTTTTGTATAGATATCGTTATTCCCATGATGTTTTTTTCCGGACGCAAAAAGACCTTTTATGATTGAGTTAATTTCCGTGAGCAGTAAGTGTCTGAAGTGCTGGTTTGCTGTGGCTCACCGTCCTGAAGAGCAGCTTCTGCGACAGCGGTTTGGTTCTGCAGGAAGCCGTCTCTGTCCTGGCTCCGGAGCGCGTCCGATCCGCCGGTCGGTGTAGTGTTGGGCGAGAGAGCGCTTTCATCTTCACTAGCAGAGTCCCGCTCCAGAGACACAGACTCGGACACATCTAACAGAGACGGGACACTCACGTCATGCTCTTTCTAAGAATAGTGCTTTTTCCTTCAATCACACACAGACAGTTTTGCAAGTGATTGCATTTTGATGAAACGTCACAAAAACAGTAGTTTTGTAACATGCACTGACAATGGCACAGGTGTTAAGACAATCATAAATGAAGAAATCTACAGCCTTATCAATGCATTCTCCATACTTCCAGAAGTGTTTTCACCGCTGTCAGTGAATCCAATTATTTAAAGGTTTGGGGTTGGCTTTTTAAAATGTCATCTGCTCACCAAATCTGATCAAACATGCTGTTAAATCAGTAAAATATTATTACAATTTCAAATAACTCTTGTATCGTAATAAATGCATTTCTTCCTGCAATATGCAGCTGATTTTCAGCATCATGACTCCAGGTATTTGGTAGGATTAGAGATGTATAATAAGGCATTCATATGTGCTTAATTAGCTCTAATTAATGACTAATATTGTAGTAATAAGCAACTAATAGGTGTAACCATGAAATAAAGCGTTAATGAAAGACAAAAAAAGAATATTTAACAAGATTATAAATGCACTTTTCACCGATTTAATGCATCCCGGCTCAATAAATGTATTTTAAAATATGCTTGTTTTGCTCCACAAACATCTGAGCAACAGTGTATATGATGTAATTATATTTAGGATCTCCAGTTTGAGGCGTTATAAACCCTCATCTCTTACCGATGGCAGTGGCAGACGAGCGGGCATCAGACGACCTGAAACAGAGCAGACAGAGAGGATCAGACACGGCTGGAGATGTCAGTGTTTATGAGCTGATGGTGACCTACGGTGCTGGTGACCCTTGTTTGCTGGACCCTGCTCCTTGAGTGACCGCGCCGATGGTCTTCTCCAGCAGGTCTTTCCAACTACGAGGAAAACATTGAATGAAAGGGAGTTACTAGACTTTCAAATACATGCATAACATAACAATCAGTAAAGAATTAACAAACAGTTTATAGCATTATTATGAAAATCAGCAGGAATTAATGAAGCTCCCGGATAGGCTGCAGTCCTGTCCTTCAAACACAAGCAGCCAATGAGAATGGAGAACAGACTCACGTGTTCTTCTCTGACGATGTCCCGGCCACCAGCTCATAGATCTGACTCTCTGAGGTGCTGATCACATACAGCGCTTTATTGTCTGCGAGATGAACACACGCTCATTTAATATTTGAAAGCAACTCTGAGTCTTTAGCACCTCTTTCTTTAGCGTACGCTCAGTAGAGATGTAGAGGTGCATGGTGTTTGAGCTCTTACCCGTGGCGACGGGGCGGACGAGGGCAGAGTCGAGGCGCAGGATTGGGCAGAAGGGGATCTTGAGGTCCGGGGCTCCGCCCAGCGAGCGTGACGGACAGCGCAGGATGAGCCGCTCGTCTGGACCTCTCTGAAGAAGCACCAGCAGATCTGAGAGCAGCAGAGCCTGGACCTCTGAAGCATGAGAAAAACTCTCTCGTTTTAATTGTTTGTTTGACGTCACGTATTAAAATAATTTAATAGAAAACAGATTTTATTAATAAAAATGAATTAAGTGATATTATTATAAATGAATACAAATTAGCAGATTTTATTAATATCCATCCAATGATTACATTTTTTTTATTTAACAGACATCTTTTATCTAAAGTGACTGACAAATGAGGGCAGTTTAACGTAATCTACAACAGATTTAAAAATTAATTAAATAATCAAATAATAAATATTAAATAATAATGATATTTAGATGTTTTATTTAATATAAGAGTATAATAGACATGGACTAAAGAAAATAACTTATTTAAATAATAAAAAGCAAATAAAACAATAAAGAAATGTTTTTCTACGGCAACACTGCAGTCCTGTATAAAATATTTTTATATTAAACCGCACATATATTTCGAGTTAACATATATGAAAGAGGCTGCCAAAATCGTGTATTATGTACAGTAGTACAAATATGAATATTAGGTAATTAAGTGCTCATCTGCTGATGTTTACCGATGGCTTTGTCTTTGCTGACTTTCCAGGTGAGCGGCCCCTCGTGGATCATCCTCTTGGTTGTGAGATCCAGGTTCTGTGGGAGAGCAGCAGATGTTAGCGTCGGTACTGAGGCGTACGGGACGAGTGAAGGACACCGGGTGGCTCGTACCTTGAACTGTGCTGCGAGGGGATTGGCCAGCCGCTCCAGAGGCGTCAGGTCCAGCCTGCGCTGGTATTGGCTGAGCCGATGCCGGTGCTCCGTCTCCCTGACGACCTCGTTCACGGCCTGCAGTATCCTGCGGCAACGGGCCTGTGCTGTCTGAAGCGGCTGCAGGTCCGGAGACACCGCTACACACACACACATTTATTTCCAAAGCTGCATCATCACTCCAGTCTTCAGCACATGTGATCTGTGTGTGTTCACTCACTCTCTGTGTATTTGATGATGTTGTCCAGCAGCAGAGGGTATTTGGTCAAGCGCTGCATCTCAGCCACCAGCAGGTCCTTCAGCTGTAGCCTGCGGCAGTGAGGACTGGCCTCACACTCCTGACAAACAACACACAGTCAGCACATGAGCCGTGGCTGACCTGGAGAAGCTGGAAGCGTGTGTTACCTGTATGAGGTGTGCGAAGCGAGGGTCTTTGCGCTGTTTGTTCTTGATGAGCTCCAGCGCTTGACTCTGCTGACTGCACAGACGAGACACCTGCTCCTCGAACTGATCTCCAGCCTCTCCCTCCAGCTACAACACACCACATGACTCACGCTTCACCAGCAGAACTACTACTTCACTCAAAACAAACATGCAGATGAGATCTGAAGAAATGCATCAGTGTCTCAGTAACAGATCTGGATCTATAATAACGCTTCCTCCGCTTCATATATAAATACTGATTTACTCAATATTTTGATTCCAGATTTTCTAATAGCTGCATCTCAGACAAATATCGTCCTCACAAACCACACATCAAAGGAAAGCTTATGTATATCTATAAAAAAAAAGAAAGAAAAATAGATATTTCCAGCTGCCACAAAAGATAGAAAACACCCAGTTGAAAGCAGTTTCTGTTGCCTGAGTCTTCTGCACAGTACTGTGTGTACTACTTTCTTTTATCTTAAAGAGTGTAAGACAGGACCGGGCCGAGACACTCACTCTAGACAGCATGATGTCTCCGATGCCCTGAACGATCGGAGACTCCCTGTGCTTCTTCATGGCCTCACATAAGCTCGCTGGACAGAAAAACAACATTAGGACTTGACATTTATGCATTTTTACAAAAGAGCAGATTTTGAGAGATATGGCCAACTACTGACCGTGTAGCTCGTAGACCTGCTGCAGGTTCAGGAAGATGCAGGACAGCTCTTCTGGAGTCAGGGCGCTGTGCATCTTTTGATAAAACACCTGATCCAGAACCCGCAGGGTCCTCAGGTGAGACGCCTCGGTGGTGAACAGCTCTACAGACCAACACCACAACATCACACACTCTCACTATAACACTAAACTACACACAATACAACCGATTCGTTGCTTTATCTACCAAGAAATGATGAGCCAAAGGACAAAACAAAGAATAGTAGCTTGAGTAAAACTGTAATATAGGTTAGAGTAGTTTTATCTGTACGATTTCTGCTGTTTTAATATAACAGGACAGGACAGCAATAGTCAAGTTTCACAAGTTTAACTTGCGGAGAAATTGGAATATCATATTAAACGAAGTCATGAATAAAGCACAGTTTCTATATCGTGAGTTCAGGAGGTGGAATTTGTCACTTCCTGAACAATTGTAATATATTTCTGCTGCCGTGTCCAAACAGAACTTTTATTTTGACGGCTACAGTTCTGTGTGTACATGATATGAGGATAGATTCACTCAAAAGCTCTTGAAGTAACCCTCGGAGCACTTCTGGAGATGTTCCTCGTGTAGCCTGCTGTATTTATAGTGTCCTCATTTAGTGAGACGCAAGACGTTAATATCAGCGGAAGCAAACAAAAATAGTAAACAAAACTATACAAGATATTATTGAACGCGAGAGTGTGTGGCGCGTGCACATTTATGTGTGTGTGTGTGTGTGTGTGACAGAAAGGACGTGCAGTTGTGTAAATGATATTAATAACATAAGGCTGACACTGATAAGATTAACCCCTTTAGGTTTTGTACCGAACGACGATACCCAGCCCTACGCAGACGAAGCAAAGCATGTTGCCTGATATTCGAGACGTTTGTGTCTTACGGTTTGCTAAAACTGCTCCCATTTAAAGTCTGAGATCATAAATGACTTTGGCTGGTGTAGTTTTCCTGGATGTATTATCTTAACACACAAACTCATCATCTCAGCCTCAGACGGAGAAGAAGGCATGTCTGGGGCTGTCAGTGAGGCTCACTTCTCCCGCCGGAGGAGAAACACTGACAGACACTTGACGGATATGATGCAAAATACCCCCATCTCAGTGAAAAACATCCCTGGGCTCTCTCATGTTTCACACAGTTTATGCTTCACCCGAGGCTGCTTATTAACTCGAGGAAGTCAAGTATTGAGATTTCACTGAAAACAGCCCGTTTACATTCTCACTGACACATTTACACGCTTAATATCCCTCACGAAAGACGTTCAGCATCTGACAGGTCGGTGCATTCAACTGCTGTCGCTCTGTTTGCTGATTATTTCACTCTCTTTGAATACATGATGGGTGAACATTTATGTGAAGTGAAGCACAATGTCCATCACCACAGAAAATCACTGACATATCTCAAATGATCAAAACAAAGTTTTAAAAAGCGTAAGTAACTGATGTTAACAAATAAAGCCATTTATCACAAACGTCTCATGCTAACAAGAGTTTAAATAGCGAGTGCTTTTAAAGCAGCGTGAACTGTACAGTATAATACAGATATAAGTGACACAGTGTATAATGAAATGATTGTCTGCAGTGATTGAATTAAAACTGAAATATTCCTTTGAAAATAGGTTGTTTAATTGGAAGCGTCTCATTTTTGTATCACAAAAGTAACTGTTTTCGAACAGGTTTCTAAATGGGCTGCCTCTGTTCAGGCAAACGTAAGTGTGTTAGTGTAAGTGTGTACCGTAGATGACGGCCTGCCGGTCGATCTCCCGCGAGCAGAGAGACGCCAGCACGTGTGGCTCCACGGTCTCCTGCCAGTTCTGGGAGTCGATCACGTCCTCGTCCAGAGCCGGAGCGTCAGGTAACAGAGCCGCCGGAGCTTCCTGGAGCCTGCGCACGGACAGAAGAGAATGAGACGGACGAACAGAGATGAACGGAGACAGACAGAGAGCGCTGAATCACCTGCGCTGAGAGCGAGGAGTGTACGGAGGCGTCGGGTTCTCCAGAGATCTGATATAACACAAAACATAACAGGTGCACAAGAATAAATAACATATCATTATTAATTAAGAAAAAAATTTAATCTATATATCATTATTCACACACACACACAAGATATTTTATATATAACTGATATTAAATACAAAAATACAAAGCAATATTAGGAAATATTATTGAAATTTAAAATAATGGTTTACAAATATACTTTAAAAATCATTTCTTCTTGGCATCGAGTGTTTCCTGTTGTGTTTTTGCATTATTGACACACAGTGTTAGTGTTTAATCCTGTAAAGCTGCTTTCACACAATCTGTGCTGATAAAAGAAATGTGACACGACCCTTCGGAAACGCTCTAATATGCTGGAAACTGTAAAGTGTTTTGGGTGCTTCATTGATTTTGGAACCTGTGATATTTATTCCAGGAATCTTCAATGAACAAAAAGTTAAAAAAAAAACATTTTATTAATCTAAAGACTCCAACATTGAAAATGAGTGAGCATGCTGTTAATAAACCAGAATGACTGGTTCCTGAAGACTACAGTAACGGATGATGAGAATTGAACTTTGCATGAAATTATATTTTACAGTGTTTCATAATATTAGTGCATTTTTCAAACGCAGCCTTGAACAGCTTGTGTGTTAGTGTGCATGTGTGTGTGTGTGTGTTTGTACCGGGCTGAGCTGCTGGAGGCGGAGGACGAGGCGCTGTGATGTAACGGCCTCAGTCCTGGCCCCTCCCTCTCCTCACAGTCCTCCATGTCCACATCGCTACGGGAACGAGGCACAGACTCCACCCCCGTCCCGCCTCCTCGCCGACGCCCCTCCCCCTGAGCTTTCAAAGACTCGCTGCGAGCCAAACGCACTGAGATGGTGGGACTGAGGGAGACAAACCAAACAAACATGTAGCTGAACGATCACGTGTGCATGCCGTGTTTATGATCTTAAGATCAAGATGATTATGATTATTAGAGTAGACCTGTCCATGCTGTCCTCTCCAAAGCTGCTGGAAGACAATCTCTGTCCCTCAAGATCACCTTCTTCCACAGAGTCCGAGTTATTCTCAAACTGCTGGATGATGTTTCTCACGCTGCCCGGACGAACTGTACACCGAAACAAGAGACGTCAGTAACTCTGGCCATCTTTCCATAAGACCTGAATCACACTTTTAATTGTGGACCGAAGTCAATTCTTAAAGCTGAACTACTCTGAAGACAAACAAACAAGCACTAAAACAACACATTCAGATATATCCAGGGTTTCTGGGAAGATCTCTTTTTAAGAGCTTTTAAGAACAAGTCAATACAACTTCAGGAAGTAACGTACAGAGACACTGATAGCTTTTTTAGTTTTAGTTTTAAATTCATTTCACAAACACACAAAAAAATATTCTCGACAAAATGCAAAGGAATAATAAGCAAAAAAGAAGATCAAGCTAAATGCCTTCGGATAAAACGAACACAAGGACAAATATCTTCTAGTGTGCTCAGAAAACCCTACATAATTCAAAGGGAACAGTTTTCATATTGTTCTCATTTCAGAAAACAAGCCTCCGCATCTTCAAAGTCTCAAAGAAAAAATGACAAAAACACTGAAAAAGTTGCAGTTTATGCAGCATTCGTGTACTTTATGCAACCAAATGATTTTCTGCTCTGAGACTTTAATTTGTGACCCACAAAAACATCATTAAATAAATACATAATTATATATATATATATATATATATATATATATATAATACTTTAAATACTGCTGTCTGTCAAACGATTAATCACATTCAAAATAATAGTTTGTATTTACATAATAAGTGTGTGTGTATATATATATAAATACAAACACATGTAGTATATTTTAAAAATAACTACATACATTTATATACACTCACTCATAATTTACTATAGAAACAAAGTGTTTCTTAAATATATACATGTGTTTGTGTGTATTTATACATATGTGTGTCTGAAGTCTGGGGTATATTTGTAGAAATAGCCAAAAATACATCGTTCGGGTCAAAATGATTGATTTTTCTTTTTTGCCAAAAATCCTTAGGATAGCAAGCGAAGATCATGTTCCATGAAGATATTTAGTCAATTTCTAACCGAAAATATATTAAAACCTAATTTTTGATTAGTAATATGCATTGATAAGATCTCATTTGGACAACTTTAAGGTGATTTTCCCAGCATTTAGATGTTCCTGTACCCTCAGATTTTCATACAGCTGTATCTCGCTCAAATATTGCCCTTATTTATTCAGCTTTCAGATCATTTATAAATCTTCATTCCGGAAAATTAACTCTTATGACTGGTTTTATATACATACATACACACACACACACAGTACACATATACTGTGTTAACAAACACTATTTTGGATGCGATTAATCATTTGACAACACTTACAGTAATAATAACATCCTGTATTACTTTTAAAAGTATGATTATTATGATGGTTTTCAAAAGGCTTGTGACAGTAACTAAAAGAAATCAATGGAAATGGAGAAGACAGGGATGTGTACCTTCATTGGGGGACAAAGGAACATGGAACGCTGGAGAAATAAACACACAAACCATGAGAAAAACAAACAGAAAATAAACGCTGAAGGGCTGACAGGCTCAAACACGAGTGTGAGTGTGTGTGTGTGTGTGTGTTTACTGGACTGGGCCGTGCTTCTGGGCTTGCCGATGTACTTCAGGATGGGGTTTCGTTTCTTGTCGTCTCCATCCCGCTCTCGTCTGGCGCTGCTCAGCTGTGTGTGAACACATGAAGAACGGTAAGATACAGTAAGATCCACACACACCGCTCAATACATGACACCAAACCTTTACCTTCTTGGCTTTAGGAAAGAACGGAAGCCACTTTTCTTTCTCGGACATCAAGCCTGGAAACACTTTGGAGTCTCTGAGTTTAATGCCTGAGTGTCTGAGATAGAGATGAACCGCAGACGCTAGCGGAGAGCTGACAGGAGGAAACGGCTCAGATGTGATGTCACGCATGGATTTAGTAGATGTTAGCACTGCTAGTGATATAATAAAGCTCCATACCTTCTGTCCTCCTCATGTTTGGAGCTGTAAGGAAAGAAAGCTCAGGTTAGCATGGCTGTGCTCACTCGGACACACACCTGAAGTCTTTCTGCTCGTTTTGTGAGGTTGTCGCGTGTGCAGCTGTCATGTGACCCCCGGCTCGGTGTCTGTGGTCATGTGACGGCTCCGCTCGAGGTGTGTCTTGTACCTTTGTCACTCACACCAGCTCTTTTCACTTTATTTCCGTGTCATCTGACCGGTCGCCGTGGAAACGGACTGCTATATAATATGTGCTGCTGTTTTAATAATATATTCCTGACACTGATTTTAGAGAGGGGCACTGACTGAAGTACTAGTCCAATTTATCCATTTTTTGTATTATATAATGACTCCACAATAATATTAATAATAATAGTAGTAGTAGCATTAAACTATAAAAAAGTAAACCAATAAACAACAACATTTGAGAAAAAATGAGAGCTGTCATGTGATTAACTGCATTCAAAATAGATGTTTGTTCACATAATATATGCATGTTTATTAACATTTGCATATATATAAATATATAATTAATATTTTATGTGTGTGTGTTTAACAAATACATATACGTAATACGTAATAAACAATACGTATTTTTCTTTTACACACATATATATATATATATATATATATATATATAAAAAAGAAAAATACATAGTTTATTTTTTAAACACACACATAAAATATTAATTGTATAAATATAAATATGTAAATATTTTCAAAATATAAGCTGTGTGAGCATTATATACAAAATAAATATATAATGAATGCACATTCATAAATTATGTGAACAAAAACCTGAAAAACGCTAGAAAAAATAATATTACTAAAAAAGTTTTAAGATTGCGATATTAAAGCCTTAATATTTCATTAATAAAGTGGAAACTATGAGAATAGAGTTTGAAATAAATATTTGAAACTCTTCAAGAATAAAGTCTTGTGTTTCAGTAAAACCGAAATAACCAAAATAAAGTCCAAATATAAGAATAGTGTTGAAATGTTTTAAAAACACAGCTAACACTACAAGAATACAGTGATCCCTCGCTACTTCGCGGTTCGTTTATCGTGAATTTTTTCTTTGGAGCCTTATTCAAGGGAAATTCGCCGATTCGCGGTATTTTTCTATGCGAAATATCAAGAAATTCC
>JAUMHI010000243.1:75006-87843 GCA_032359435.1 Enteromius unitaeniatus | reverse complement strand
CATGAAGTAACAGGATTGGTTGCAATACTTGAACATGAGCCAACCAATAAGGAGCATCAAACAATGGATGGGACCACAAAGGACCTGAAACGAGAGAAGGGCAACATACAAAGCAACCACCCAATAATGCTTTGGAATGTAACAGTCATTGATCAGTTTTATGATTCCTGACCGGTTTAGGAGGAGAACTCGAGGTTCTTCTGGAATGTTGTTCTTTTGAGTCTTGTCTGTTCATTGTTTTGAATGATATCAGGTCTTACAGTGGTAACGCCCACAGAATAAATATTACAGCCTCATTAGGGGACATACTGTAACTTAACTTTTTTTATTCTTTCCTCATGATTGACCAAAGTTTTTTTTTGTTTGTTTTTTCAACCTAATAACGTTTCAGTAGTTAGCATTTCCTTATAATCACAGTAATTACAATATTGTAATTACACACAAAATTGGTTTGGCAACGTCAACGTAGTGTTTTCTACCATTATCAAAAAACATACCATCAACAATCAAAAATAATGTTTGTATTAGTGTTGACGATAGTTTAGCATTAAATGTTACTCTCTTAAGTGTACGCACATAAAGCATCTGAAAACCAATTTCAAAGCCTTTGGGCGCTCACGATTATATAGCACCTGCTGTTACTAGGCAACCATAAAGGCACTGTCAGTTAGAAAAACATTTCTGCCTTAGATTTTAAACTGCGTAGCTCCATTGAAAAAAAAGAGCTTGCACATGCAAAATGTCTTTTAGAACCAAACTGCTTGCCCCTTACCATCTAACCTGACAGAATTGGAGAGGATTTGCAAGGAGGAATGGCAGAGGATCCCCAAATCCAGGTGTGAAATACTTGCATCTTTCCCAAAAAGACTCATGGCTGTAGTAGATCAAAAGGGTGCTTCTTGTGTAAAATCTTGTAGTAGGTCATCAGTCTGAGAGCTCCAGCACATTTCCTCAACATGCAACAGAATAGCCTCTACCTTTCTATTTTCTTTTATTTCTTGTAGTGTTCTCCTAAAATTTATTTTAAATGATTTTAAATACTTTGTTTTTATTGTTGTGATTAATTTTATGATTATTTAAATTCCTTTTATGCAAATCACTTTGAATTACTGTTGTGTATAAAATGCTAAATACTAATTTGCCTAATTTCTCTTTGCATTACTTTAACCTGCACAAAGAAAACAAAAATTGCGAATTAAATTTTCTCTTTAAAATCAGTCTTTGATGCGTGTTCTTGATTGCAAGCAGGGGAATGCATACTGCATGAGAGTAGTACTCTTGAGAAAATGTGGCAGAGACTGATTTTAAAGAGAAGAGATTTTTGAGTCATTATTTTTGTCCTCTTTGCACAAAAAGTCTCAGGGAAATTCAATCACCCTATTGTGTTACAAGAGATGTTCCTGGCTGAAGCGATCCAGTGAGCTCTGCTATGGTTAAGATCTGTCTTGCAGCAGGTGGCAATGAGCAACAAACCATGCAGCAATAATACAATATCTGCTCCTGTTTGCATTGATTGCAGGTTGTTGATGTATCCAATCCTTCAAGGCCCAAATCCTACAGATTTCTTCAGTGCTGTACAGACAAGGGGATGGAAGAGGATAGCAAATGTAATAGGCAGTTTCATGTATCATTTGTTGGATCGTCATGGCAATCCTCCCTGAAAAACAAAAAATTAACATAATTGGTTTTTAGCACATTGTCACTAGGAAAACAAAGTTTGGACAAAGTAGGACTTTCTTACTTTGGTTGGCCTGATGCTTTACGTGTTTCCTCAACAGAAAACTGAGAAATAAATGAACAAAATCCAGTTAGATACAGAAAATGTGTCAAGACCGTTCTTGCATGTACATCAATACAGACCAAAATAAAAATATTTAGAAAACTGAACAGAAACCTATTAAAAGACTAAGAAAAGGATTACAATTACACTACAGGGTTGTACAGTCGTCATACAAGTCATACATGTCGTTTGTGCTATAAAAAACTGTGAAATTGTTGTGCTTGTTTGTGTGTGAGCTTGAATATATTTAGGGGTGTGAGATTTTTGATGGTGGATGATTAAAATGTCTCCACAATCAGCTTTTAAAGAAATATTGTAGTATGGTGCTACAGCGCACGTTCTAAAAGCTGCATCAGCCATATCAATATTCTGTACAACGCTACATACATTGACATCAAATGTTACCTCAGCAGTAGAGCTTCACAGCACTTATGCTCAATCATAGAAGAGCATTAATTGCATGTGCTTTAAAGCTTTGCCGGTTAAACATTTAATCGAGAGAAAAAAAATAAATTGATTCACTCCTGTATCGCAATTCTCTCTTATTCTCAGAATTGATTCTGAGCTAAGTTCCCCTCGGTTATGTTGTCAAATCAGAGCAAAACACCTAATATATCAAAATAATCTCATTGAAGCCTGTTAACTATGGATGGGACGATACAGCTACCTACAGATTTGATACTACCAAGATACTTGGGTGTCAATATATGTAGATTTTTTCCCTAATTAATTCTTCTGCTGTGCAAATGCACCTTTACAGTACATCTTAACTAACACTGGAGTTTCTATGCTTTTTGTATAGCTAGTTAATATAGTAAATATCTCTGTGTTCGTACATCCTTCTAAAGTAGTTGCAAACTTGGGTTTCATGATTGAATTCAATTATCATTATCAACTCAATGGCCCAGTTTCACAAACATGGCTTAGCTAAAATCTGGACTAGGCCTTGGGTAAATTAAGGTATTAAAGCAACTTCTATAAAAATGCTTCAGAAGAAAGCATTACAGGTGTGCATCTTGACACAGAATAAACGACACTGACATATTTTAAGATATGTCAGAGCAAGATATTTTTAGTTCAGAAAGCTCAAACATACAATTTAGACTGTGACTAGCTTAAGCCCTGTCTGTGACACCAGGAGAATATCATATTCTAGGCTAGTCTGTCTAAAGTAAAAGTAAACAGTTTGGAGAGAAAAGGACGCATGCAGGCCTTAAAGGGACAGTATTAAACACAAATTAAATATCTGACTAAAATGATGCTGTGATATTTTTGCCATATTGCACCCTTAGCTTGCGGTACAATTGTTTAGCCTGTGCTACAAAACTTTCAACTTCTGTAGCACCAGTGCTATGTGCAAAAAACTTGAATTGCCACACACACACAAAACACGAGCACAATATATGACTTTGTGGCATAAGGCCTCATAATAAACGATAAAAAAATAAATAAATGGCATCATATAAATGAAGGCAGTTAAAAATTACCTGACAGCCTTTATCACCTGTAAAGAATTAGAAAATAAATAACATTTAGAATTTAATGTAAAACAAACATAAAAACTGTAGGGAAATAAGCATAAATCCACATTACATTTTTTTTTTATTTTTTTTTGCTTTTCCATAAAACTGCTAAAAGTGAGTTTAAATTTAATAAAAATAATCTCCACTCACCATCATCTGAGTGTGTACATTTGTATAACACTGCTACAATAGCTGCACATATGACAGGAGGACATACGGCTACAAGAGCATATCTTTTCCTTTGCTGCTGAACACATCTGACATCTTTTACATGACTCCCGTCTTCAGCTTTAATGTAATTTCTGGCTGCACAGCTTAGAAAAAAAGACAATAATGAATAAACAACAAATTCAAACAAGTCATTGTACAAAAAAGCAAAAAAAAAAAAATAATAATAATTTACCTACTTTGTCCATTTGGTGCAGTTCACCCCAGTTGGAGAATAAAACCCAAGAGCACAGTCCACACATTCCAAATCCGATCGCTTTGTTCCTATAAGACGACAAAGTGTAGGAAACTAAACTGTAGGAAGATTTAAAAACTTCAAATTATGTGGGGAGAAATATACACTGGCTTTGAGTAGTCAAAAACAATACCTGGTGTTTTTGTTTCTTGTCCTGGTTCACAAACTCTGTGTTTTTGAGCTTGACGGCACTGTGAATCCGAGTAATCAAGGCAGTAATATCCATCAAGTACATCACAGATGGTGTTTTGTATTGTAGTGCATTTACTCTGGATGTAAAGGCCTTGACCTAAGACCACATGTAGCAACATGGTTTTATAGACAATAATGTAAAATTATATATTTTGAAGGGTTAAAAAGAAACATACACATGAAAAATATAACATACTGTCATCACAGTGTTTGCATGCGAAGCATTTAGTAAGACCATTGGGATGATTCATGAATGTTCCTGGAGTACAGGGTATACATGTGGTACTGAAGTCACCAGCACAGTCACGGTACACCACTGAACCTGCAAAAAAAACAAACATTACCCAACAAGAATAAAGCAACCAAACAATTCCAAAGATTTCCTGGAATAATATGTTATGGATCCATCTTCCTGGACCGGTAGAAGACAATATTATAGAACCCCTCTGTCACAGGTGTGACGCTTTATCTGACAGATGATAGTTCTCTAGAGATGTTCAGAGGATGTGGTGAGAGGTATAATGTTAGGCCACAGAAGAGAAGATAAAGTGGTATGAGGTAAGAGATCTGCACCCAAAGATAATTATACTATGTTAGAATGTGTCTATGAAATGTGTGTTATTTTGGTTATGATAGCACCTTGTGTTTGTGTTAGAATAAAGAGTTTATTATGAAATTGAATAGATGCTAGTCATATTTTTTTATTGAACACACATACAGTTCCTAATTGTTTGTGCTTTACATTACTGATTAATTTACCTACCCACATTACACATTGGACAGCATTCTCCATCAGCAGATTTATATTCACTCGGACCGCATGTATTTCCATATGAAAGAGAAGTACAAATACCTGCGAAAACAAAAGTTACACGTTGTACCAGAGAGTAAGCGTGATTTCACCGAGTACAAGATGTTCCTGGATCAATATCCTTGTTGATCCCGAAACAACTTTCCAATCAACAAAATTGAGGGATAATTTTTACTGTTTTGGGCTTATCATCAGGGTTAGGTGTTTCTAAACCCTTGTTAATCAGCTGTAACTTCTCACTGATTTTAGGTATAAATTTTGCATATCTATAAATACGTGTAAATCTATATTTTTGGACAGTAATGTTGGTCCAGGATCACGTCTTACTTGGCATAATCTGTGCAGTTATTGTTGTTAACGTTACAATTTTCAGATAAGACCAGGTGATCGTCTCGATCACAACACACTCGTGTACTGACCAACACCTTACCAAATATACACAAAATCCTCGCTTTCATTATCAGTCTTTCAGCCATTTTGTTGTTAGTTTTTCATGACGACATCATGCTCGCGCTGGCTGGTATACTGAAGAAGCTTCTACAATATCCCGAAAACATGTATGTATGTAGTCTTTGAGTATTCAATAAATATATCGTACGTTAAAACGTTGTAAAAGCTAAAATAAATTTGAAGGGTGCGGTTTCGTTTTCTTCTCGTTTGGTGTTTATTGGCAACCCAACTTGTGCATTACCGCCACCGACTGGACTGGAGTGTGGACAGAATACATGCTTCTAAAATGAACATACTACGATAGACGAATGAGACTTTTTCTTATATATTTAATGTTTTCATATATTACTTTTTTCCATTAGTATACCTGTTATGGAAAAGTCTTTGTGCTCAACATTAATTAGTTATTGAATAAAATGACGTCTTTCATTGTTATATTTCCTGCAGTGAAGTATTACATGTTGAACCTGTTACTTGTTCTCTTGTTGACTGCAGTAATTTCATTCTCCAGTTGGATGCTTGCCAATTTTAAATAGTGTTTTATTCAGTCCTGTGTGACCTATTCTCAGATGGTTTATTCATTTTCTTCTTCTTCCTCTTCTTCATTGGCAGTCACGGTCTAAAGAGACTTTCTAAGACCAAAAGACCTGGGAGACCAAAATAAGGAAGCTGGCTTTTACACAAATGCAACTATTTGAACAATTTCAGAAACATTTTTGGGGGTTTCAGGAGTGTATCAGGAATAGAAGAAACAATGCAAAGAATAAATTGCAAATATCTTATTAATCGTTTGATGCAAACATACATTCAAATACATGAGTCCAATAATGTTTTGCGCTTTCCTTTGTAATAATTACTTTAAGCTTCCATATCAATCCCATAGTATTTTTGGTTGTAATAGAAAGAGAGACATTTTTTAACATATTCTATGGGAAGAGATATAGAAATCAATCATGTTTTGTTGTCTTTTTTTCTTCTTCTTGTTTTATGTCTGGTATTCCACCTTTCCTTCACATTTTCACCTGTAAAATAACCATGCTCTTCATTAGAACAGAAGCACCACAATTACTAAATGATGTCATTTCTGAACGGGCATTTCAAAGTTTATTTTAAAATGAAAATCAAAATATAGTCCTCCAAACACTTGTGGCCAATCAGGTAAGCTACTGTGGTCATAAGCCCACTTGAACACTTAGGCCAAATATGTCATGTAGGCTAAAGACAAATGTTCATGTGTAAAGAATGCAAGAGCTGCTATTAGGATAAGCCCATTGAAAAGACAATAACATTTTTGTACATATAGCATAACCATCATTATTAAACGAACATTGACTACAACTTTGTTTGTTTTTGTACGTTGTTACAGTAAATATCAATTTGTGTTTAGAGTATGTATATATATATATATATATATATACACACACATACATCATCTTTCATTCCTTATTGTAAAAAAAAATAAAAGTTTTTTCCTACAACTTCAAATACTCTTTTTTGCTACGCCACTGACTTAAAATGTTGAAGATTTTAACTAAACATTTCAATGCAGCAGTGCAATAAATTATTTTAAATTGAAACAACTATTCATTAATATTATTACACAGTGCTGTTGTTTTGAATGATAATAGATGTGATTTAGAGATTACTCTGCTCTAAGAACACGGTTGTGGAAGTTTCTGGGTCTTTCTGGGTCTGAGTCTGGTTTAAATTTGACATTACAAATCCCGCCAGCGATTCAAATGCTATGCTCTCCACCCAAAGCTGCTGTCGGTTAATGAAGATTTGATGAAAGATCTTGTGCCTCGATTGGACTCCTGTCATGTCAGAAAGTGACTTTTATGGACGTTGCCATCTTCGACATTAATTGGGTCACTGTCGCTAACTTTTTTCTTTAGTTTTCTTAATTATTATTTATGCAAATGAATGAATGCCTTTGCATGCCCCCCCGGAGAAAGGCGCGAGAGCAGCTAAATGGTGGAGAAGGAGTGGAGGATGGATGCGCAAAAGGCAAGGTGCGAGAACAAGGAAAGAGAACAAGGCTATTTATAGTGGGTAGCAGGGGATTTGATTGGGCAGGTGTAATGAGGAGATCGATTAGGTGATGCAGTGCCAGCTGTGATTAATCGTCCGCTGCTCCACTCGAAACTAGTTTATTTGCAAAAACCTCATTAAAAATAAGGACAACATTATCTTGAAGACTCAAACAAGCTGGAGGTGCTTGGTCCCTTTAACATCAGTTGCTATAGCTGTAGCACAAGGACGCAAAAATAATATATCAATACAACAGGAGTACCATAAGACTCAACAGTTAATAATCTGTACCTAGAGTAGCACAGGTGCCATAACTTGGGCACAAATAATCACTTTCCCCTCTTTATGTATCTTTATATGCACTTTAATTTTCAGCAGTGGTGGACGAAGTACACAAGTTAAAGTACAGATGATAACATATTCCTCAAGTAAAAGTACTGCTTTGTCAATTTCACTTGAGTGAAAGTATAAAAGTACTAAATGTACTTGAGTAAAAAAGTACTAATATTATATAGAAATTTTATATAGGCTACTTAATTAAATTTTATATTATTATTATTATTTTTTTTATATGGACTACGTTGATGAGAGTGATGTAGTAATGTTCACTGTAAAGCTTACATTTTAATGTACCTGAAAAAACAGATTTGACCATCTTATTTTCAGTGAAAATAAATAAAGTTGCTAAACCAATTTCGGGAGGAAGGGCATACGAATATTAGACACAGCTGGCCGGCGCTATCAATCAGTACCGCTATCATCTCATTAGCCAATCCAGCCAGACTCTGAGCTACACCCTCACAAGGGTTCTCGCTACTAGGGCTCAGGGTCCGCCGAGCTCCTGGCTCGCCCCCGACAACATGCCAAACATGCTTTATTCTTTATCAATTGTCTGTGGTGTAAAAAAACATCCCTGGTCCAAATGCTCGTAGAGAACATCACTTCCCATTTTGATAATTACTGCAGTTCACGAGTTCACACTTCCTTATGATAAACAATTCTAGGCTAGTTGATGTAAACAATATATAAATTTGTTGCCATTAAGGTGACAAGCAATAAGTTATAAAATAAGTCACAGATACCTGAAGCAGCTGCTGTAACCCAGTGTGTCAGGACAAAGGCTAGAAAACACCCTGGACAGATGCCCTGTCCTAACATGTTTTTTTGCTATTTGGAATAAGAGTTACTATTGATGTCTGTAAAAAATAGAGGGGAAAAAAAATAAATAAAATTGTAAACTAGTCAAAAGCTATGTTGATTCTAGATGTTTTGGGATGATCACATCCTGAGCAAATGGTGACCAACTGTAGAATGGGAATGGGTGTGGGACACTGAGAACCATCTTAGACAATTAGGAGTCTAAACTTCATTATCATACAGACCAAAGTTGTTACATCACAAGCAATTTCATTTCCATGAAGGGTAGTAAAGTGTAAGTGTATAAAAGGTTTGAGCCATGTCTGGGGTTCATTCTGTCTCTGTTGAAACCAAAGTACAATATGACACAACAACTTGTTGTCACTGCTATGCTGCAGTAAACCCCTTCATTAAGATCTATAATGTTCTTATAATTTCGTATAAAATATAACAGATTAGTGTAGTATTTTAGTATATATAATTTTGGAAATCTTTTCCCAAATGTCTCTACTTTAAAGTGTCTACTCATGTTTTAAAGGGTGCATTTTTGCATTCACTGAAAAGAATTTAATAAATAAATTTCATCATCATTGAAATCATTGAATTTCTGAACACAGAATAATTGCAAATACATAAAAAGTACACTGAACTGAACTGTTAAAAAAAACATCATTCTTCACGCTTTGTAAAAAAAAAAAAAGAAAAGAAAAAAAAAAGAAATGAAAAAAGAACAGCAAAAAAAAAAAATCCAAAAAACAAAAACACAGCTTGATATTCACTTACCGGTTAACTGTCACATTGACTTTCCAGAGGAATACTCTCCTGTACAGGTGGCTCGCAATAATTATTTGTATCTAAAATATAAAAAAGTATTAGCACTTGAACAACAGGATAAAAAAAATATATATAATAATTATATATATGTGTGTGTGTGTGTATGTGTATAGACTTACCAGTTTCAGAGGTCTGTCTTTTGTGTTTTAATATGAAATAAATCCCCAAGGAAATCACTAAAATTAAAACTACAACTATGGCTCCAACAATGACACCAACTGGAATTGAATTTCCACATGCAGCATCAGATGACATTGTCCCTGGTTTTATTTCTTTAAGTCCCTCTGTCTCACATCTATGAACATAAACAACATTAGCTTGTGCAGACTTATTTGAACATTTTATTTAACACTTGTAAATCTATTGAAGTCCCTCACTTTGAATGTGGTTTACATGCAGTAAAAGAGCCATTAGAGTAAGTGCCTTCCATGCAGTTACCACATACGGTATCAGTGCTGGCTGTTCCTATAAGAATATAATGACTGTCTGGTGTTAAAATGATTACTTCCATTGTTCACATGTCTGAGTCAACTTTTCTAGTAAAGGTAGTTGTCTTTATGGCAATTGTTAAAGTTCTCATATGCAATAAAAACACAGATACACCCACCTGTTTGTTTGATATACTGTCCAGCGTTACACTGTGAGTGTTTCATGGCAAATCTGCAGCAGCCTTTATTTTGCTCAAAGCAGTAGAATCCCTCCAATGGCTCACAAACAGTATCTGCAAAGGGTGTGCAGGTTTTCTTTACTCTTAGTCCATTACCTGTGAATAACGTATATAATGGCTTTATATAAATTAAAAAAAATGTTATTTTATGTCTTAATTTAGGAGAACATACTTGCATCACACACAGAGCAGGGAAAGCACATTTTAAACCCATTGGGTTCATCAATGTAAGTTGATGGAGGACACGGAACACAGGTGGTGCTGGTATCTGCAGTACAATCCCAATAAACATGGTTTCCTACAAACATCATAATTTTTAAAATTATTAAATTGTTTGAAGAGATACATTATAAAAACATTAAATACCAATAAAAAAACATGAGTTTGGTTAGTTACCAGGCAAAGACAAACATTACACACTGTATACTGTACTATACCTGGTGCACACATGGGGCAGCACTCTCCATTTACCTCATATTCAGCACGAGCACATGCACTGACACACAGTTTAAAGTTGAAAGTGACAACCACAGCAATAAATCCTAAGTTAACCATTTTCATATAAAGTCCAGGTTTTTTTGAAAGTGTGCACAAATGTTTCATCACCAGACTTCATTAGTCTATGAATTCTTCAACACATTAAGGACTGGATTTTTTCGACAGAAACATTGGTAGCCTTATGGAGTATGTTTTATGGAGTCTTTGGTAAAACATTCAGGCCCAAATGGTAAGGGGCTAAGAAACTGCTGCCAATTGTAGCTTCCCAGAGACAGAGATCAAATTTCTCTGCTTAGCTTAGTACGTGAAACAACTGAGCAAGTAGTTGCCTTCTGAAAAGAGCTGAAATGAGAAAAATGACAATATTTAGTTTACATTAATATAAACATTATAATAGAGCGCTGATTAATTATGTTTTTTCTGGCTCACTACTTTTCAATACAAGAGTGACTCAAATTTGAAAAAACAATTTTATTTAATAAATTATGAAATTAGCTATGACTCATCAGTGCAGAAACGTGATGTCATCATTAAACATGCTCTTGGCCACCACAAAATTGGCATAAAATGTTATGTACAATACTTGACTTTAAGTACATAATTCACTCATAAACAGACATAAAATAAAGATGTGTGTAAATCATATCAAATGAACTGTCACTGCAAAACATTTCACTTTCACTCTGACAGGAAAGTACCAAGACCTTAAGAAATTTAATCTCATAAAAGCATTAGATGCATTCATCACCACCAACACATAATTCCTAATCACACAACAGTATCACTATTAGTTTTGTGGTTATGTCTCAAAAGTGACCTGAGGGGTCCCCTAGTGCTTCCTTGAAACTACAATAAAATGTGACAAATTTATTTATTTATTTAGTTAAATATTATTACTATTCACTCCAGTAACCTTTTCCTGTTTTTAATGTATTTTCATTTAGTCCTGTGTTGGTAAGGCTGAATTTTCAACAGCTACATTTCATCTTAAATTGACTTATCTTAAACTAATATTTCACAGTTTATTGCTGTGTTTCTTATCAAATAAATGCAGCCTGTAAGTGAAAAAAAACCTATTAAAAAAAAAAGCTATTTTACAATATAAATACAAACCAAAATGTGCTTTTTTTAACATAATATCTCTGTATTAAAATGGTATGAAAGATGGGTCCAAGTCTAATACAAGCGGTAGCCTTATAAATACATTCTTAATACAGAAACATATAGTAAATGCACATCTTGCTAAATATTTATGGCATCCCAAAATAAATTGATCACACTAATGATCTTTAATGATTTGATGATTACACTGACTAGATGATCATAACTTTTGATTGAATAGTAGGCTTCATGTATTTTAAATTATTTTTTTTTATATTTAAAGATATCTGGAAAGTCAAATGTACATTGTTAGTGTTTCTTTATATTGACAATGCAAATATTTGTAAAAAGTTATTTAAAAAACAATAGTATTTTTAGCCCATTTCAAATACATGAAATACTGCCCCTCCCTGGCTTCAAAACAAAATGGCTTACATAACCATAAACAGAACCAAAAATATGATGAAAATGTGACAAATAATGAGGGTAAACGGCCTGTTTGTACATTACGAAGACGTCTCAGACATTAATCTAAAATATAATAATAATTGATCAAATAAATAACCGAATGACAAATTCAGCCTTACGAAAAAAAAATGTAGGGCTAGTAAATATATTCTTATCTTGAAGAATTTAAGTTAAAAAGAGGCATAACCAGGCATTTACTTTTAGCTTTTTTTGAAGGCTTAGCCTAACGTACGTACAAACCAACACTTTAGCTACAGGACTGTAATTTAATAACTCTTAACAATGTGGCAATTCATCAGCTAAAAGTTAGCATAGCATATTTCGCCGCGCATAACAGTTAAAAACAACTGCGTCATTTTGAAATTTGCGCTCACAATATTTATGGACTATCCTACAGTTAACGTTACACTCACATTTAGAAACTACGACCTTAACTTAGCCTGCTCTTTTGAAAACAAATGTCTTACAGTTTAAGTTGAAGGTCAAGGGAGAGATTTCTAACGAAATAAAATCCCGATGCCTGACATCCGCCTTTTCCAAGGTTATGACTTCGTCTTATGTCACTCACTTCCTGATCCGTACCTGAAACCTTGTACTGCGCATGCGTTAGTTTGCTTGCTTTCTTGCTCTTCCTGTCACCGCCAACTTTTTACGAAATATTTTAATGATATGGATTTTTTTTTACATTTTAAAGACAGCTTTAAAGTTTTATCTTAAAAAGAGAACAGGTGTAGTGCGTAATTTTGACCCCCTGCCAGATTATGACTCCCCTAGTATTGGTAGGTTTAGGTGTGGGGTTAGGATCACTATTGATTTCAACGAGGGGAGTCATAATTCAGCAGGGAGTCAAATTCGGCACAACACCGGCTCAAAAGAACGATT
>JAUMHI010000243.1:62640-72939 GCA_032359435.1 Enteromius unitaeniatus | reverse complement strand
GTTTTTGCCTCTGTATGACTAATTGCTTGTTGTTTTCCCCACCTGTAAGTCGCTTTGGATAAAAGTGTCTGCTAAATTAATAAATGTAAATTACGTTTTAATTTACTAATGATATTCCTTGAAATGTTTTTATTTTATTTGTAGTTTAATTTTATTAACATGTGATATATTTTTTCCTTGAGTTTCTTTTATAAGCATGTTTAAGTCCCTCAAATATCATTTTCTGAATTGTTTTTATTTTGTTAATTAAAAAACAAACAAATAGAATTCATTTTCAACTCATGTACGTTTGTTTATTGAAATAAAATTCGATTTTGGGTTGAGGTTGTTCAGAGCTTACCTCACTGTCTGCGTTAAGAGCATCTCTCTCCAGCAGACGCTGCAGCTGGACGCAGGGCAGGTCCTTAAACTTCTCCTCACCTGCGACCCTCTGAAAGTGAGCTAAAACATAGTCCTCTGCCCGTCTGCCCAGATCCTCCAGACTGTAGGCTTCAGCCAAGGCCAGAATATCCAGGCAAGAGGTCTCATCCATAGTGTCCTGCAGGAAGTTTAAGCACAGCGCCAGCGCCCCCTGCAGCTGAAACTGTGAAGCAGCTTCTGTCAGGCCCCACACATTCCTGCAGCTCAGGTTCAGGCATCCAGAGTAAACGAAGCCCAGCAGATCACGCAGTACCCATGATGTCACGCCGCGCAGCACCACCACTCCCTCGCCAGACTCCCGTAACCCTCCGCAGAGCAGGGCCCGAAAGTAGTCCGCACCTGCTGCTAATATGACGCGGTGGGCTAGAAGAGAGAAACACACCTCATCTTCTTATATTCTATAAAATGCAAATCATTTATATCTTCTTTTTATTCAGCTCAGTGTTGATGGATGGATCTTAGTGTTTCAGTGTATGTTAGTGTAGCTAATTACTTTTTCAGAAGAGTTATAGAGTAAATGTAATATATGGTTTTGTTTATTACCATTTATTCATTTTTAATTCATTTGCTATTATTTCTATTGAATTATATTATTTCTATTTAGCTTGAATTTCAGATCTCGCAGTTACCAGGGAAACAGTCTCCTCTGTCTGTCTGTATGATGACATCACAGCCAATGCTTCTGTCCCACAGTGTGCGTATGACCCTCAGGCTTCTGGCCCTCTCTTCACTCCCGCTGACCACAGCATCTTTGACACACAGTCTTTCGAGTCTTTCCGCTTGTAAACACCTGCAGGCTTCCAGCAGCTCCTCCGGAGCTCCTCTGTCCACTTCTCCAGTGTAGCTGAAGTCCAGTACAACATTCAGTCCCGCAGGGGTCACCCGTGCTCCGTCCAGCTCCACTTCCTTAAGCCCCGCCTCTCCACATGACAGCCACGCCTCTGCCGTTTGACTGACAGCAGCGAGCACCAGCTGGTGAGCCTTGTGGCACTTTCCTAGGAGTTTTAAACTGCAGTCCAGCAAAAGCCCCTCCTCCTTGAGTCCTCGCAGAGAGGCGAAGAGAGCATCACAGTGTGTGGGAAACACAAAGGGGCGGAGCTCTGGGTCAAAGTGAGGCTCTGTAGGAGGAGGTCTTCTGACGGTGGGCGGGGAATGGGTTGATGTGGGAGGAGTTGGAGGGACAACTGACTTTTTTTCATTTCTTTTTCGATTTGAGGAAGAGATCTGGCTTGCAGCTTCCTTTTCTCTTCTTTCTTCACCCGCATGTCTGCCCTTCACAGAAGAAGACTGGAGATGAATGGACCTGTCTGCCACCTCCTTCTCTAATTTCCCTCTAGTTCTGTACTGAGACATTGGAAACCTATTAAAAGTGTAAAAACATTCAGTTAACGAACAATTATCTGAACCATTTCTAGGCACAGTAGTGCTACTGTTGGCTCTGTTATCAGCACCAGATCAACAAAACGTTTTCTTTAAAATTTTGCTTTACAAGAGACAATAAATAATAACAATAATAATAATAATATGGATGGATAAGGCTGCATTTATTTGATTAAATAAAAAAAGTAATTTAGTGATACATTATTTATTTGTGGTAAATAACACTTTTCTATTTTAATGTACTTATTGTTGTGATGTAAAGCTAATTTTTCAGCACTCCACTTTTCTGTGTCACATGATCCTTCAGAAATCCTTCTAATATGCTGATTTATAAGCAGTGTTGAAAACTGCTAATTTTGGGAGATCTGTGATATTTTTTTCAGGATGCATTATTGATACATACAAAGAAAAATTAAAGTATTACAAATGTTTTTCAAACATTTGGATCAGTAAAGCTTTTCTTTTCTCTTTGACAGAAATCAATACTTTTATTCAGCAAGGATCTGTTAATTTTATAAAAAAAAACAAAAAAAAAACAAGTGATGGTAAAGACTTTTATTGTTACAAAATATTTTTATTTTAATGACATTATGTTCTTTCTAAATGTTTTATTAATCAAAGAATCAAGGAAAGCTATCACAGGTTCCGTAAGAAATATTAAGACAACAGACTCAACTCTGATAATAAATCAGGTGTTAGAATGATTTCTGGAGAGTCATGGGAAACTGAAATATGGAGAAATGATCAGAGCTGTGTCACAGAAAGGAATTATATTAAAAATAGGAAAACAATATTAGAAATCGCAGTGCTATTTCACAATATTATAGTTTCTAAGCACGTGTTACAACATGCTCTAACTTTTAAAAAGTTAATAAGCAACTTCTATTGGCAGTAATTTTTTTTTTTTTTTTTTTACGTTTTATTCATTGCCATTGTTCTGTGAGTCTTTATCACGGTCATTATATCAGAGGTGACCCCGCTGAAACACAGTCTCTGGCGACACGGGCATGTTGACTCTGACTGACACATGATTTTCCTGAATATGAATAATGACTCTGCAATACTCCCTTCATTACAGTTTAACCTGCTCCGGCTCACCGTTACTTTTATCCTAAATATCAGACATACTCGAAGCTCTGCGCGCTCACCTTAAAACACAGCTGCAGTCTGCGAATGCGTTTACTTCCGTGGAACGGAAAAGAAAGAGCAAAGTTGTTGTAAAATTGCAGTTTTAAGTGTGTTTGTGGCTCTTCATGTGACCCGAGCTACAGTCACGTTAGACGGCCGTCTGTGGGGTTTTATTTGTGGCGAGATGTGTTTGTTTCCGATGGACTAATAATAGATGTTGGCTGCAGCGCACGCAGTGTTATCCTGGCGCATGACCTGAAATAAAGAGGAAAGGAAAGAACTGTAAGATAGCATATGGTTAATTAACATTACTAACATTAACTAACATACGCCTCATATTTCATCTTTACGAGGGAAGAAAAATGTAATAGCTTGCTATATATTCAATTAAAATGTTATGTTTTAGTCTCATCGGATGTTTTAGGCTGTTTAATTTAATTATTATTTCATTTTCTGACTTTTTTTGTTTGATTAATGTCTGGACAATGTTAATCAATATGGCTTTTTATTATGTGTAAATGTTTTTGTAAATGTAAATGATTTGTAAAGGCCTGTGTGATAGAGCTTTAAGGCTTACTTTAATGTTTGTAATTAAAATGGCCTTTTATTTAAAATGTAGGCTAATAGGTTTGCTTATTAACTCTAATTTTTATGTTTTGTATATATTTGTACGGCATCAGGCGAATAGCATGTCCTTCAATGAAATAAAATAGAATAAAGGTGCTTGCTCTTGCAAGCAGAAACGACAGGCTAGATGTCGGTGTGAGTGAAAGCATGTGAACATCCAGGTTTTAATAAAATGTTTTA
Source organism: Enteromius unitaeniatus (assembly GCA_032359435.1). Lineage (NCBI taxonomy): Eukaryota > Metazoa > Chordata > Actinopteri > Cypriniformes > Cyprinidae > Enteromius > Enteromius unitaeniatus. The sequence goes on along the minus strand of JAUMHI010000243.1, from coordinate 69,204 downwards.
ATAGAGCTGTTTACTTGACGTGATAAAACATTAATCCTGGACCATATATTGAGTGCTGTGCTTCATTCCAGGAATGATCTGACCCACTGTCAGTAATCAGTAATGAGCAGTTCTAGCCAACAAATTGTTGTAGATAAGCTTTTTATACAAACTTGTGGAGACAGATTATGGCATATTTCATGTTGTGTAAAGCATCTATGTTAAACATTTCCTATCCAAGATCACTCGATTCTTCACACCAGTGAACTTAAGACCTCAAGGTCATAAAGTCTAGAAAGTTTGTAAAAGGAGTTTCTCCAAAAGATCATAAAATCAGTAGCCTAACAATAAAGTCCACTACTTATGTGCCTTTTGCTGTAGATTTCCCTTTGTGTTGGTAATATAAGGCATTGTCAGTTCAACTAAAGCTAAACGCTTTAATCTCCTTAATATGTTGACTATATCGTAAACTTTCAATCATATCATATACAATCAGTAGTCCATTTTTTGCTCTTTATGCCACCTTTTCTATTTGTTGTTGCATGCAATGGAATATCAGTCTCATATTATGTGTCATGATTTGGGTTAATGATTGACACTGATACCGTTATCAGGAGAATCCGAAGAGGAAACCGAGCTCTTGGCATCTCTTATGTCATCAGTTACGCATGGGATGAGAGGAGGTGCAACTTTTGCTATAAATTAAGAAAGCCAAGATGATAACAGAAGACAAACCTGCTCAAAAGAAGATGAAAGAATCCTTCTGTTAGTGGTGTTGTGATCTATTTGTTCATTTCACTCATTCAGGAATTAAGAGAGGAGAGCAGCCCCCAACAACATAAAGTAAGTGGAGTAAAATCATTCTTTTCTTTCTTCATATCTACTATTTTGCCCAAAGACAAATCTGTCTGTACAAAGAGTTCACATATCAGTGTCACGAGTTTGATTAAAGCAGTTTTAGTCTGGAAGTGTTGGCGAATCTTTCCTCATTCTGTTGATTTAACTTTGAGTAAATAATGTAAAATATAACAATGTTCATTTAACTGTATAATGACTAAACAGTGAAATAAAATATAAATACATGTTTGTGTTTATTTCTTTAAAATGTTGATTTTATTATTGATTTATACTAAAAATATGTATCTTTATTCATCTTTATTCTAAAATAAACAATACAGTTAGGTCTAGATAATATTTTAATTAATTATCCATTTATTTATTTGCATTTCAGGAAAGGCTGATAGTTTTCAGGTGTACAGATGGGTCAGCGCTTCTCCAAACGCAGGCTGGAGGGCACCGAGAACTTGTCCCCAGGTCGCTTCTCGGTGAGTGAAGAGGCTCCACCGCATTACTCCTCTTACAGCACCGGCAGCGAGACGGCTATCACAATGGAAACGCCGACACGGAGGGGGTCAGAGGTCGGGAACTCAAGGCAGGACAACAGACGTCCCTCCATATACAGCACCATAGATGCCATGCCGCATCTGGAGTTTTATGCCAACGTCACCGCCACGGGCCGCATCCGCCGCAGCAGGCCATCCCTCGAGACTCTGCGCAAGGCTGCTGACGTGGGTCATACGCTGTATTAAAAGTATCAAACGTTAAAAAGGGCCTAATTTTTAATACACTTTTGACTACCAGCCAATTAACCAACTCTACTCCATCCAAGGAATAGAAACACAAGCGCAAATTCAAGACTCGCTATCTTATTCTTAGTCTTATTTTTATTTTTTACACCGTTATTTAGCTGTGCAAATAAGTGGGTAATTATTTTTTTCAAGATTGCAAACTGGTGTTTGTGAACTTTATTTTGTTGTTGTATTCATACGCTTTGTTATTCTTAGCTAGGCCTATTCATGTTTTAACAGAATAGCCCACCGATCGCATGAATGTGCGTATAATTAGTATAGTGTTATAGATACACAGAAATTGACTTTAGGGTTGTGAGGTAGATCATATACATGTGAGAACTGAGTAGCCTATTATATGCATGCCAAACACCTGTGTGCCATCTATAGCCAAAGTCTATTTTTGCTATCAATACCACAAGTTTTTGTTTTTGTTAGGCATGCTATAATGTGAATTTTCCTACTGATTACCCTGCTGAAAAACAGCATATGGTGGTAAAGTATTTTTTGATGCTGGGATGCTGCTTTAAACCAGCATAAACATGGAAAGGACCAGCTTAAACCAGCGTTTCAGCATCAAAACATAAAGCCTAAAAAATCTAATCTAAAGACTAATAGTGATTTAGTGATTTAGACTGTTGTAATGTGGGCTACTTTAGAGTGACTGTGTGAGCTTTAACTGTGAATGTGTGTGTGTTGGTTTAGGATGCAGAGTCGGTCAGTAACACGGGCGACTCTGGCAGGGGAAGCGTTTCTGTGTTACAGGACACTGGAAGCGAGTCCAAAGAAAACGGGACAGGAGAAAAGGCCGCCACGCCGGTGCGCTTTGGATGGGTCGTTGGGGTCATGGTGAGAAACCGTCAAAAGTGCACATGAGCGCGTGCTGACGGCCAAACGCACACATGCATACACGCTCCGCTTCTGTCTTTCAGATCCGCTGCATGTTGAACATCTGGGGAGTCATTCTGTTCCTGCGATTGTCCTGGATCACATCTCAAGCAGGAATCCGTAAGCCTGTGTTTTATTAATATATCAAATAATCCCGTAAAGTGGCTACTCGTTCACCTGGTCGTCCTAGATAGACTGTGCAATGCAATTATGTGCTATAATGAAACTACAGGTTATTTGCTTTGTTAAAGATAATGTTGCTCAAGAAATCCCCACATAAAAATAATATAGAAGGACTTCTCAGAACTGTGCGTAATCTGTTATCTTTCATGTGTTGTGTCTATTTTGTGAGCTCTGTACAGACATTGTGTCCCGTTTATCTATTCTAGTTCTGACATGGGTAATTATACTGATGTCAGCCCTTGTGACCTCCATCACGGCTCTGTCTGTATCTGCCATTTCCACCAATGGAAAAGTTTCTTCTGGTGAGTCATTGGTGACGTCAAACTGATCAGATCGTGATTATCAGTGGTGCTCTGAGTAACTCGTCCTTCGCGGTTGGTTCGACAGATGTATAACGATGTGACTTACAGAGAAGTGTGCTCTGACTCTAATTATTATCCAGACACAAGGGTAGTTGTTTAAAATGCTTAATGTGTGTCAGAATAGTCTGTATTTGTAAAGTTTGGTCCATATCGAAACATTTAAACTACCCATTTTGATCTGATACAATAGCTAAAATCTGAACTGCTTAAGAAGGACTGGACTCAGAATATGATGACGTGTTAAGCATAGCCTCTTTTGTCCATTAAGCAACCAGCAGGCATCATATTTCTTTACACCTTCCACCCATCAGGTGGTGCGTACTTCATGATCTCCCGTACTCTGGGTCCTGAGCTGGGGGGTCCCATCGGAGTGGTGTTTTCTTTCGCCAATGCTCTCGCTTGTGCACTCAACACGGTGGGATTTTCAGAGACCGTCAGAGATCTGCTCGTTGTAAGCATGATGAACAGTGCTTTCGTTGGGTGCGACTGTTAGATGTGCATGCTTATGATATATTATTTGCTTTTCATGCAACAGGAGTATGACTCCCAAATTGTGGATTCAATCAATGACGTCCGAATTATCGGATCCATCACAGTCACTGTGCTGCTTCTCATCTCTCTGGCTGGGATGGAGTGGGAGTCTAAGGTACAGTCTTGAAAATAAACATGCAGTCATTTTTTTTAGTGATGCACTGGGAAACATACGCATTCTGCTTTTGAATAACTGTTTGTATATATTTTTGTTTTTATATACACATAACTATAAAAATCACAATATTTCCTGAAAATTATTTCCTAAAACGTTTCATTCAGGGTTCCTGACTTTTCTTTTTGTTATCCATTTGATCTAAACTTTACTTAAAATATAGCCACTCAGTGAACATCATGAGCCTGCAGTTCCCTCACACTCCTCTAGAGGTTCACAAACATTACACAGAGCGACATATCATCAGCTTTCTCTTTCATTCTCTCATAGACTCAGATCCTATTCTTCTTGGTTCTTATGGTGTCTTTCACCAACTATTTTGTTGGCACTTTGATTCCTGCGACTCCCCAGAAGCAGTCCTTAGGTTTCTTCAGTTACCGCAGTGAGTGCAAAGCGTTTATTTGTCTGTTTACATGTTTTGTAACAAACTGTCTGTCAAGATCCAGATAGGATTTAGTCAGTTCCTAGAAAGCTTAATAGGTTTAGAAATATTTAACTTCTATAAAACCAGATAAGATTACTTAGTACCATACAAATACCCATAATGATTCATGCAATATTTGCTTAGAAATAAAAATTATGTTATATTTGCTTAGTTTATGGCTTTTGACTGACGTACAAAACAGTTATTTTCCGTTACAGCCTTTTTTATGTTTGATAGACATTGTCACTATGAAGTATTATGTGGAAAAAAAAATTTAAGTAAAGAAAAAAAAAAGGTTAATTAATAAAGGTTAAGGTTCATTTACACTCTACTGTTTTAAAATAACATGAGAATGGTTAAATTGATGACAGACGTTTCATTTGTGGTGCTGATTCTCTATTAACACACCCCACACCTGATCCTGCAAGATTTAACTAAAATATTTTGCACAACATTGTTTATTATTATTTCCCCAGGCGAGATCTTCTTGGAGAACCTCTTCCCAGACTGGAGAGGATCTGACGGCAACTTCTTCCGAATGTTTGCCATCTTTTTCCCATCTGCCATTGGCATCCTCGCTGGAGCAAACATCTCAGGAGATCTGAAGGTAATGGACTTGTGTGAAAGTGCTGAAATCCAATATCCAATACGCTGCCCCATCCTGGACCTTTGAGGTCTTCATGAATTTTTACAGTTTTTGAATACATGGGTGGTTAAATTAATTAATGTATGACGTCAGTAGAGACTTGTGATGACGGCTTCAAGGTATTTATTAAATCCTCTGTTTGTGAACGTTTAGGAGCCTGAGGTTGCCATCCCAAGAGGAACACTGATGGCCATATTCTGCACCACCATGAGCTATTTAGCCATTTCTTCAACTGTGGGTGAGTGTTTAATAGATTAGTGCTGTCACATAATTAATCACATCCAAAATAATAGTTTTTGTTTATGCAATATAAGTGTGTGTACTGTGTATTTGTGTTATGCATATATAAATGCACACACATGTGTGTATATATATATATACAGTATTGTGCAAAAGTCTTAGGCCACTAGTATTTTCAGCAGCAAAAACTGGTTTTAAGTGGGTTATTTTTATCTTCTGTGGTAGCGTGTCAGCTGGAAATTTCAGTTTATATTTCCAAACATTATTTTTGTCATTAATAGTAATAATGCAGTGAGATCATTGTCTGATAACAGCCAGTGCTCCACACAGAGATCTGATCTGACCATATCAGTCTGTCTGGAAGCACATGAAGTAACAGAACAAACTGAGACAGACTCAATCTAGAAGAACTTTGGAAGAACGTCTCCAAAAAAAACCTACCTGGAAAGCTCCAGTACTGTTCAGAGTTTTAGACACTTGTGTAAAAATGCTGTAAAATAAGGATGCTTTCAAAAATAATGCCATAAATCGAAATTTTTAATTAACTTATATTTAACTAGATCAAATAAATATTTGGTATTACAGCTTTTGGTAAATCAGCTCTGTTCCGAGGTACACTTGCCAATAACTTTTCAGGTAGCTTTCCAGGTAGAGTTTTCTTCATCTTGAAGACGCTGTCACCGTTCTTCTGGATTGAGTCTGTCTCAGTTTGTTCTGTTACTTCATGTGATTCCAGACAGATAATGATCAGATCAGATCTCTGTGTGGAGCACTGGTTGTTGTAGGACTCCTTGAGCACAGTTTAGTCTGTGGTTTGTCTCTTTAGCTACTAATTTGGTTTCCAACATAAAAGCTTATGTTCACCTGTTTCTAGTTTACTTTCTTGTAGTTTTTGAGATATTCTTGTTTAGTTTGTGGTGCTTCTGTTTGATTTAATGAAGACTGTGTTGCCAACGTGGATGTCTCAAATGGCCGACTGATTCAGCATGTTTTAGTGTGTGTATTGTATCTCTGGCAGGAGCGTGTGTGCTGCGGGACGCCTCCGGGAACATGAACGACAGTCTGCCGCTGAACTTCACCGAGGCGTGTGAGGGTCTGGGCTGCAGTCTAGGCTGGAACTTCACTGAGTGCCAGCAGAGCGCCACCTGCTCCTTCGGCCTCTCCAACAGCTTCCAGGTGAGCGTCTTCATAGTCAGCGTCATCATTGTCATTGTGTACTATAATTGTACTGTGTATATTTATAAAATACACACACACACACACACATGTATATGAGTAAGACAAAAATATTTTTTATAATAAATGTATTTATATCTAAAATCAATTATGCAAATATAAATATGTGCAGGTAAATCAATATTTTCAAAATGTATACTGTGTGTGTGTGTGTGTGTGTATATATATATACATACATATATATATATATATATATATATATAAATTAATGCTGTCAAGCAATTAATTACATGCAGAATTTCATATATATATATACACATATATACTGTATG
>JAUMHI010000243.1:35719-54099 GCA_032359435.1 Enteromius unitaeniatus | reverse complement strand
TGCATTTCGTTGCCCTGTACCTGTGCATGTGCAATGACAATAAAGTTGAATTCTATTCTATTCTATTCTATTCTATTTCTGCCAAAATCACGGTCATGTTATAGTCAAAACTTCTACACTTCTACCGAACATTGTAGTTATGTGATAGATCTGGTTCTGATTAAGTGTCTCTGGATAGAGGTTTTAATAATTATGTCTCTTAATTGTGTGCAGCTCATAATAACGTTTCTCCATCAGTCCTGGGCTGCCTGGGGCCAGCTTTTATGATGAGCAGGGTCCACGTTTTCATTCGTTTTCACAAATCGACCCCATTTCCCGTGCATTTCTACGAGAAACGAGAGATTGGCGTATGCATATGTTTTGACGCTGTCGAAGTGACTCGGAGCTCTTGCTCAAGACCTCGGCGCAGCTGAAACCAGAACCTTGGAATGCGAACGCGTTTTGTTCCAGCAGGAGACTCAACAGCGGGAGCGAACCACTGCCCAGAGCAGGGGGAGCCGCCTCACAGGAGCCGGACTTTCGTCCACTTCTCACCTCTGTTTATCGATATGTCGGTGGGTTCGGGACAGGTTTAGTTGTTATAAAACGTGCGTCAAACAACTGGCCCCAAACACAGCTCAGCCTCGGCGACTCAAGCTGCACGGGTCAGTTCGGGCTCCCCCATCCATAACTCAAGTCGACTTATTTGATTGACGGCTCCATATTTTTTGTGCGATTTTTTTTCCCTGTGGCTCCAGAAAGGACAAAAACGGGGTAATACAGACAGAGAGGAAAAGAGGGAGAGAAAATAACAAACGCTGCTGGAAAGAAAGTGCGAGCTCAAGAGTGCTGGGAGCCACCCAGGGTCAAGACTGTGAAAAATACATATATATCTCACAGACAAAGGAGTGCCGACTTTTGCTCATCTCTGTTTTTTAGGGAACTTGGGCACGCCGACAACATAATTATCTTGCATAAGAGGTAAGTGCAATTTCTTAATGCATTGTAACTATAACTATATATATATAGACTTGCATTTATGATTAATGCTTTTTAATGCATGCAACTGCTGGTTGTTGTGCACGATGGGATAAAGCGTAAATATTCATAGACCATAAATGCATAAATGCGTTTTAAAAGACACACGAGATGTGACCCTAATCTGCTCCTGAGAGTGGAAACTTGTAAACATAAAGCAACATCAATTTCAGCTTTCTTAATATGAGCCATGCATATTCTATCCTAGATTCTTTGGGTGGCAAACATTACAGAATTTACTGAATTTCTGCAAGAGTTTCTTAGGTAGGTTTATGGTCTGTGAGTGCGCAAACGTTACTCAACGCGAGCTTTAACATGCCAGTTTTGCAGTGGTTTAATTCATGATGGTCTTTGTTCGTGCATTGTGCAGATTTTGCGCAGAAGAGACGCGTACGTGTTGCATTCTGTTGATGTGAAGTTGAATGTGAGGAGCTCACGCAGCGGGCCTCGCCTCCAGCCGTGGGCTTTTCCGCGCTTCTGCAGAGCTCCGGTCATTTACTGTGGAGAATGTGTGTCAATGTCAAAAGGAGGTGTGTCTCGGGCCCAGACAAACCCGCAAAGGCCTTTCCAAAAACGACTGCATGCAACAAACAGTGTCTGGACTCACTGAGATACACGGTTATCGGGCTCGAGTCCCCCTGCGCTTTATCTGGGCTCTTTAGTGAGTCATACAGCTTTTAAAGGGACAGTACACCAAAAAATACTTGGTTGCCATTTACTCTAAAGCATGTTTTTGTCTTTTACGTAACACACAAGGACATTTTACGTAACAGTAAATGTTTTTTTACTTGCAACCACAAAAAATGGACTATAATTCACACTGCTGAGCTCCAAAATACATCATAAAACTATATGATATGATTGTAGCAGTAAAGTCGAAATTGATTTATAATAGGACTGTAAAAAAATAATTCTTTTCTTCCATAACCTATTTTTAAATGTAGCGGCTGTTAGTACACGGATAATTGACAAGCTATGCAAGATTGAGTTTATATCACAAATAAATCACCCGTAAAACTGAATACAATATTGTGTGGCTTGTATTAACTGCTGCTCCATCTGAAAACATGTAAAGAATTAGCTTTACTGACGAGATGCGGATACATATTTTGTGCAATATATTGCCCTGCCTTCATTTATAATTTTACCAATTAAAGTATTTTCTCACCAGCACTCAGATTGGCACGTTATGATCAGTCTGATGTAGAAACGCCTTGCTATTGCACACAGAGCGCACTTTACAAATACTAAAAAGCCGTCACTCATCGTAGTTCATCGGAGTCTCACAAAGTCGTGTGATAATCAACAGTTGTCTCTGAGCTGCACATTATCTTATTTACAAATTTTATAATTAGTGCTGCTCTGTGGATTTGAGCGGTGAGTGGACTCGAACTTAAACACCTTTGATTGGATGCTGCGTTCTAGAAATCAACAGGCATGTCTGTGATTGGCTGTATCGCTCAACGTTGCACAATAAATATAAATAAAATATAATATAATCCCCAGAGTGTTTTTCTCGTTGTGTGGCTTAGTGACTAACGCCACCGGTCCAGGTGATTTTCAGCGCACCTGCACTCTTTCTAGTGTGATAATAGTTTACATAATGACTCGCTCCGCCTCGAAACGATTTTTCTTTTCAGTTGATGTCATCAATCCCTCTTGTTTTCAGTCCAACTACCTCTCAAGTTCCGGGAGTAAAAACCCATTCATTTTCTCAATAACTTACAAAGCCATTGAAGACAGACCTGCAGTGAGCTACAAGCGTTTACGAGATTTTTACTTTCAGTTTGGTCCATTTTTGTCTCCTTTTAGGTTCTGCAGAAAAACAAAACAAAACATACAGGCTTGTTACATCATGAGAGCGTTTAAATGACATATCTCCACGTCCTAGGCGATCTGTCCCTTTAAAGACACCCAGTCTCTTAATGTGCTGTCCCTGCTGTCTTTCACAACATTACAGCTGCTCAGACTGATGTAGGAGCAGCTGGTCTCAGGACCCATTTTGAGTCTGGTATTCGGAGTTGTTTGGGTTCTATTCGTGGGCTGGGCTTGTAAGGTAAAGAGAATTTCAGCTCCTCCCTCACAGACACGGAGCGCCCCAGCACGGATCTCAGTGTTGTTCTGCGCTGTGTTGTGTACTGAGAGTGACTGTACGGCACACCAGTGAGTAGAACAAGAGATGTTTTTAGACTGACTCAGAATAGTGTAACGACTGCAGGAAAACTATCTATCTATCTATCTATCTATCTATCTATCATCTATCTATCTATCTATCTATCTATCTGTGTGTGCAGGTGAGTAAGAGCACAGTGGTGTTATTTCAGTGCAGTTCGGTGAAGCAGACAGATGAACAGTCACTGAGGTGATGCGGCAGACTCGTGTGTTTTGTGGATCTGCTCCTGGTGGTACAAAGCTCCCTCTGTTCCCACGCATCCTCCAAACCTACAGCTCCAGCTATTTTTGCTCTCTGTGGGTTTCACTCCCCATTCACTCTCTCACCTCGCTCTGCCCTCTTTAGCTTGTGTACGTCTGAAGAAAGAGGATAAACACTGGTCTGGAGGTGGATTGTGAAAACCAGTATCTTGAGTGGGATACATGATTTGGTAGTTGAGATCAGAACTGTGCGATACAGGATAAAAAAAACAAAAAACGGTAACATTTACGGTAAAAAAACAGTAGCTGTGGTTGCCAGAATAAAACCGTGAAAAATACGGTAACAATATTTTTTGTTTTACTGTTTTATGTAAAATTTACAGTTAAATACCGTAAATTCTAATAATAAACTGTTATAACTGATACAGTGTTAATATAAGTAGTGAAATCTATTTTTTTTACCTTTGAAATACACTGATAACTACCAGATGCAGGTGGTGATGGGTAAGTCACATGATGAACCAAGGGCAATCACAAGTAACCTTTAAACAGTAACATTTATAGAAGGTGCTCAGTGTCATTCACACAAACACTAAACACCATCCTGATAAGAATTATTAAACTGAAATGTGCAATAAACATTCATTTAACAACATTACACGTAACTCACAACCCTAATAAACATCACTGATATAAAAAACCATTAACCGTTGACCATTAACCGTTTAATGGGTTTTTACCGTAGTATTTTTAAAGTTTTTTACCGTTAAAATCACGGTCATTTTTTTGCAGTGTGATATATTTGCAATAATGCTGTTGATGTAAAATTGTAAATATCACAATCTTGGTAATGCCCCTTTAGCTGTTATTTTCCTAACTAGACTGATTTCTTGTGACTATATGAATGGTAAATTTAGGATAGGGGGATTTCTTAAGGCAAGCGATAGCAAGCTAGCATCTCTGATATAAACTTCAGGAACGAAAATAGATTTAAAGTTTGAAAGTTTCACCCTGCCCAACGTGGTTTGACTCCGCCCACATGTTGCTTTTAGCTGTAGAGTTATTTTTCGTTATTCTGTGAAAGCTATCGCAGAAAACACTTTCTTGTGCCGTCTCTCTTCTGCGTGTCCTGAATGATGTCATGTTATGAAACACTGAAGCGGTGCAGAATTCTGGGTAAACCGAGGGTTTACATAAGCGAAGGAGTTTGAGGCGATTCAGTGATGCCACGTCCTCACGACCACGGCCATAGATTAGATCTGCATAATAAGATCTGGAGGATCTGTGTGCAAATGGTGCGGAGCCTCCAGCGTGAAGGTCGTTCCAGGAGCCAGTTTGTGCTGGAGAGAGAACATCTCGTCTTTAATGATGCACTTCAGTTACGCAAGGACGCTTAATCACGGCCAGTGTTTGAGTCTCTGTAATGAGCCCAGTCATTGTGCTTTACTGAGAAATCACACGAACACGCCGAGCCGTAACGAGAGCGACAACCAGCACGACTTCTGATGCTGAGAGAGTCCCTCATCCTGCTGGAGAAAACACATGGATGCATCAAATATGGTCTTTCTGCTAAGGCTGCAATTTCTGATGCATGATGCTTATCCAAGTTAAGAAATACAGTTTAGAAAATACATGAATTTATATTTTCTGAAACTATTACTTTTTTGTATTTTTAAAATGAAAGTAATGAATTAAATAACAAGTTAACAACCCAGTAAGAAGACTCTCAGAAATAAAGGTACAAACGCTTTTACCTGTTAGGTTCAAATGCACTATTTAGGTATAAAGATGTGGACTAAAAAATGACAGAATCCCAGAAATGGCAGATAGACAGATTAATAGATAGGTAGTGTTTGTAGGGAATGCTGGGAGGTGTGGCTGCTCTTTTCCAGCTGGGCTGATGAATGTTCATGACAGTCCTGAGAGAGAGCTTTGGCGTCTGTCCGTGTCTCCATGGAGGCTCCTGCAGATCCTTCTCTTTTCTTTGTCATCCAAACTTTATAGATGAACAAACACTGAATCAAAGCCAAGAGCAAACGGATAAACACACACACACACACACACACACCGCCCAGATCCGCTGCTGCTGATGGGAGGAGATTAATAGTTATTACTTTCTCATTTCAGGATGTGTTTGTGCTGCCAGTTCAGTCACGCCGTGTGTGTGTGTTTCGATCCGTTACCAAATAAACAAAACTATAATGCACTATTAAATGTATTTATGTTGCTTCGTATTTAAGTATATACAGAGACATCTTAAGGATGTCTTTTTTTACAGTAGCTGAAGGCCAACAAAGTTTCTCTCAGAGTTTCTCTCAGTGCTCTTACAGAGGTTTAGTTTAGCTTGAAGATTCATCATTAAAACAAGGAGGATGTTTTTAAAGTCACAACAGCACAACCTGCAACAGTTATTGAGTGTCTGAGGAGCAGAGATAGACTGGAGTCTGGAGACGATCATCATACCTTTCTTATTGCAAATGTTCAAGTTCAGAAAGCCTGTTTTATTTATCATGATTATTATTTTTATTTGATTCTTTAACAATGTTAAGCTTTTTATTTTTTTGATTTCTTGATGTATGTATGTATTTATTTAAGTGTGTTTGTTTGTGTATCTGTACACCTCGTGCGGGTGTTTTCTGGAGCAGCTGGAGGTCTCTCAGGGCGTCTCGGCTCAACATGGCTGAACTCTTGAAATAGCCCTCGTTTAACACACACTTACCAGTAACGTCACACTACACCGTCCTCAGCTCCGGGTCGCTCGAGAAGGACGTTCCTCCCTGAGACTGACTGAGGCCCTTTTTGCACACAGTGTTCAGCGAACCTCTTTCCTGATGGTTAATAACATGAAAACATGACTCTGTGAAGCTCTGTGGCAATACTTTGGTATGTTTTCCAGTCATTGGTTGTGGTTTGCGTAGGGCCCTGGCGTCTTGAGGAAAGTAATCCACACTGATATACAACTGATGGCCCCAAAATAGCACTCGCAAGCAACATATCCCAGTGTCCTTTATCGTAACGCCTAAAAATACAGCCCAACCTCTAAACGTGCCCGGCTCTACTACCAGCCTGAAACTCAACCTGATGATTTCTAGACACACGCAAAAGGACTTTCTTCCTCGGTACGTTTGTGTTTTTCAGTAAAATTCAAACTATATGCATTGAGTATTCATTTAGTTTGTTTCTAGAAGAGAAGAATTAATATCTTATGCTGTTTTGCTTGTCAGCACGAAACGTATAGATAGGTAGAAATTAAAGATTCATTGTGAAGAAAAAAAAAAACTTGAAATGCATGAAATGTAAAAAACCGAACGAACTCAGACATTAGTGATTGAGATCTGGAGTGAAACCCAGAGAGCCAGTATTAATCTCTGCTGATTCTCATTTCTCTGAGATTATGTGTGTGATTGGTGTAAAACACACACACACACACACACACACACTGCTCGAATCGGTGGAATCCTGTAATCGTGAGCAATTATTAGATAAGTCATAATTATAGCAAGAATATTAAAAGTTCTTGAGATAAAATGTCATAATAACAAAAAGTTGATAAAATCATATAAAAAGATGACAAACTAAGTCACTTAAAAAAACTCCAATTGTGACATTCATTGTGACGTCAAAACTATTTCATATTTCTAAGATAAAAGCCTAAAGAGGAATAATAAAAACACAAATGTCCTTTTTTTACATACTTTACTAACTTTTAAAATCTCACAATTATGATTTGTTAACATTTTGTCATATTTATGACTTTTTTTGTATCCCATAATAATGATAACCAAAAGCATGATATCTTGTGTGGCAGAAATGAGCTTTCCTGCATGAGATGCACAGCGAGGTAAGATAAGACGTCTTGTTTTCTGAGAAATGGAAATGAGTTTATAATTAAATCAAGTAAAAATATCTGCCAATAGGGTCAGAAAAACCCCCAAACATCTTTGATTTCAGCTGCGTTTCCTGTTCACCTGGCAGAGTGTTCCTGAAAGTCTTTGCTGCTGAGCAGGAGGCCTCACAGGAGCCTTTACTGATGCTCACTGATTGTGCAACATCTCTGCTTTTACCTTGCTTCCTGTGCCTGGGTGTTTTAGAAACTCTAGCAGTGATGGCATGGAGTGAACATGTTAAATTATAGTTTGAACAGTTACATTGTGAAAGATTATTTCAGCTTTCTATGTACATTTCTGTTCAATTTTAATAGATTTTTGCTGTAAAAACTGTATTTTCAGCATCATGATCCTCCAGAAATCCTTTGAATATACTGATCTGCTGCTCGACAAACATTTCTGATGTGCTGCTTCATATTTTTATGGAAACTGATTTTTTTTTCTTCAGTATTCACAGATGAATATAAAGTACAAAAACAAACAAACAAAAAAACAGCATTTATTTTGCAAATATCAATAAATATATAAATAAATAAAAATAATATAAAATTAAATGAAATGTAACATTTTTAATTCAATTCAATTTTTGCTCCGCTTCAGTAACTGATTTTAATTTAACAAGCAGATGCACATATCCTCATATTCAGAACGACACAAGTCATATTTAGTATGATTATGGCAGATTTCTGTTGTTTGTGTGGATGTGGATATAAAGGCTTATTTATGTTTGTTCCTGGCCTGTTTTCCTCGTCAGTGCTGTTTAATATGGTTTTAACTAACTCCATCACGTCATTTGGGGGTTAGTAACAGAGAAATCTTTGTCAGATTCAGATGTGTTGCACAACTTCAGCCGCTCTGAAGCCAGAGGAAAGCAACTTCTGTCCACTCGATTGCTTGTGCAGATACATGTATTTTTACATGTATTTTGAGTCATTTTAAAGTCCCAGGCTAGAAGTTTGATTTGAATATGCTCTTTCGGTAAAAGACATCACGTTGAGTTATGGATGCAGTGAACCTTTGAACACTGTATTCCAGTCAGATTGCAGACTCGCTGATTGTGATTTGAATATATCTGCATATCGGGAGCATATTAGCATGTCTGGTTTGCACTGGAGGCAGGAGAGAGACGGCTGTATCGATCCGTTCACTCCTGCGCAGCATCCATTAGAGACCGTCGATAGACTCGAGGCCTGCTTTCACCGCTCTTTCCTCTCAGTGCCAATATTCATCAGAATCAGCTCCAGCAGTCTCTTTAGAAGCACATTACATTTCATCACTGCTGATTAGAGTCACGGGACTCTGTGGCTAGACTTTCTAACACGGTGTATGGTTAGTTTATATATAACCTTAATGTACTTTCTTTTCTCTTTAATAATGTTTTCGTCATCTCTTGTCACGCTTTGAAGATTTGCAAACTTTACTAAAAAGAAACTTAATTGGCTTTGCGCTAAATATTTTCATTGATTTCGATTTTTACATTTTTAAATATACTAATTACTTCTTTTTCTTTTGATTTTGTCAGTATTTCTACATGGCCTTTTTTCTTTTTTATTTATATTTTTTAAATGATGTTCTATTAGTGTTTTACTAAAAAATATGCTTTATTTTCTTTGAACACAATATTTTGTGTGGTTCATTTAAACGTTTACAATATCTTATCTTTTAGCTGTACTCTAATTCTGATATTTTTGACCTAGACGTGTTCTTGACAGGTTTTTGTGAGATTCATCTCAATCCTCCTACGCTGCTTATTTTTCTTTCACACATTTTCTGTCGCTTATTTGCATTTAATGCCCAACGTTTCTTCTTCTGTGTTTTTGGGGCGTGACGGACAGTCTCTCGATGGTTCAGCCATTATGATGTGCTGAAGTCTGACTCATTCTGAGAGTTAACGATGTCACGTGACTAATGGCCTCTCGACTCGTTTATGACACATCATGCATCTGCGGCCCAAAGCTGATCAATAAATACTGTCTGAAAACACAACATGAACTCTATTGACGTCTTACCAAAACACACTTTTTTTCTCAGCTTTGTGATAAACAGCATACTCTTTAATGCACTTTAAACATAGACTAAGTGTAATGTTTTCTGAACATTAAATGAAATGAAAACCCACTGCATCTTAACTGTAATTTCAACTTTATCATCTGATTAGTTCAGTAATTTCATCATTTTGAAATGC
Organism: Enteromius unitaeniatus; assembly: GCA_032359435.1. NCBI lineage: Eukaryota > Metazoa > Chordata > Actinopteri > Cypriniformes > Cyprinidae > Enteromius > Enteromius unitaeniatus. Next base: position 44,637 of record JAUMHI010000243.1, on the reverse strand, counting down.
AAATGCATGTTTGTCAAAGCATGAGAAAAGATCTTATCATATTCAATGTAATTTCATGTAAAAACTTTATTTTGACATTGTACTTAAGAAACATGGAAGTACACTTAAGTAGCTTTTTTCCATGAATATTATATTGTCTGTGAATACATTTACGTAAGATACAGTACACTTAAGTAATTTAGCATTTGGTTAATGCTAAAAAAATACTAATACTAATAAATAAAAATATTATTTACAATTTAAAAAATGCTTTAAAGTATGACTTTTGTTTTGAATGTTTGTAAAAGTGTCTTATATAAAAGTGTACTTAAGTGTAAAATAATAACATTTTTATTATATTGTCTGCAAGTAGTCTAAATAAATGTTTCAAAAACATTAAAAATGAATTAGCCTTGATTTAAAAGTGTTTTAAAAAAAATGTGCTTTAAAGTAAAGCTTTTATTTGAGTGTGTGTACAGTAAGTATGAAGAAATAAATACATATTTATTGATTTATTTCTCTAAGATTTAAAACACACATTTAATAGACCTAAATATACTTGCTTTGCACAGCCTCTGTGTGCTTTTACTTTTATTTTAATTTCTGCTTTAATGTTTGGGTTGGAATAAGTTTTATTGCCATAACGAATGTTAGTAGTAGTTGTAAAGTATTTTTGTAGAGACGTGACTTTGCAGCACATCCTCTCGGTCGTGTACGGTCTTGTCTCTCAGCAGGGGTTCTCCGTATAGACACCTTTCGTTTGTCACAGTAGGCGAGTGGCGGTTGTGTTTGTGAAAGTCGGCTGGCGAGCGTCGTTCCCCGTCACGAGTATTTTTAGCATGTGCATGATGATGATGATGATGTGTCCATGTGACTCCACTGACCAACTGTGAGAGCAACCCAGGCCTTTCAGTGGAGATGGATCATTACTGGATGAACCACAGAGAAGAGACGACCCCCTGAGGCTCGGACACACACACACACACACACACACACACACACACACTGATCACACACACACACACACACACACACACACACACTGATCACACGTCAGAACAAACATGCAGCTGTGAGTGCAGGAGGATACAACATTAAGCCGTTTGAAAACCCCAGAATTGTCCAGGACCAAATATTCAGTTTGACTTCAGGGAGAGACATGAAGAAAAGAAAAATAGCCACGGGTCTTGAGTTTGTGTTATTACTGTATGTGATTCTTAGGAGTCATTTCAATGATTCAGTGAGTCATTAGACTGATTCAAATTAATAACTATCTTAAAAACTTTTCCTCAGTATTCAGTATCAGGCAGTGTAAGATCCAGGTCTATACATCAGGTGAAATAGTTTGAGGACTGTTCTTGTGTTGAAGAAGTAATCGCTGTCTTGTACAAAGTTTGTGGTTCAGAGCTTTGAAGGAAAATCAAGGTTAGTTTGGAGTGAGTGTGTGTGTGTGTGTGTGTGTGTGTTTTGATTTGATTGCAGTCTTATTATATCTAATCAGTTTGCGTATGATTGACTGTAAAGATCTTTATGGTGTATTTATTAGTTTTCTTTATCATTTTCCCCCAGTCCCGTCTGTTACTGTGGTATAACTGGAGGTAAAAACAGTAGAGGCACGTCTCTCTTGTGTTTGAGGGTTACGTAATTCACATATTGGTCAGAAGCTCTCTTTCTGTGTCTTCTTGTCCAGAATAAGTTTAAGATATTGAAAATAAATAAAGCTAAAGGTCTTGAGCAGTAGTTACTCTGTGAGGTTTCAAATGATTCAGTGAATCGTTACATTGATTCAAAATAATAACACTGTAAATGATTCAATATACAATTCTCAAGAGTCATTGATTTTCTTTTCTTTTTTAAACACACTTATGCTGGATGTTCTGCACTTATTTAACACGCTATCTGTTTGTGTTTGTATTACTGTTTCATCACTTCAAAATAAAACTAATAACTCTGACAAAGAATCATTTCAATGCCTTTCAATTATAGTTAAATAAAATGTGTGGATTTTTTCTAGCACTGCAGGAGAGTTTATTAAAGTCCTCTCGTTCTCTCGTTCTCTCTGTATGTTAATTTGTTCTTGCTGTAATTTCTAATTAAGATGAGTAAAGCCCGGCGGAGTCGTGCCGGTCCCGGGGGAATGTGTGTGTTCTCATTGTTAAGAGGTCGCAATGTTTACGATGTTTTCTTCTGTTTCAGGACAGAGAACAGATCACCATGACGACTGAAATGCAGGAGATCGCCATCACAGAGGAGAAGCCTTTACTGCCGGGTCAATCCGACGCTGTGAAGGTCATCACACACACTCATGTAGTGACCCTACCCTTACAGGAAACACAACACACTTTTACTCTCTAAACACTTGTTTTCTCATGGAGACCTGAATGATGTCCCCACAAGGTCAACATTTACTGGTGTTCCTGTGACAACTGCTAATGTGATAAATACCAGGTTCACACACTTATCTGTCACGAACTTGTGTTTTGCTGCCACCTGCTGCACATTTGAAGACCTTCAACATACAAGAACATAAAACCCCTGGGAATGGGATTTTTACTGATAATTCACAGTATTTTAAAACAGCTCTTGATGGACACGTTTAATGAGTGATTGCCTCTGAGCACTGATCTCCAGCGGTGTGGAGTTGAGACGATTGCTGTGATGATTTATTAGCTGTGTTTCTCTGCATTACGCCCGTGTGTTTAGCGTGAAAACATCGCTGTTGCCATAGTTTTGCCTGACAGCACCTCTAACTGTGGTAAATGCACTCCACGAGGCGTATTGATTTATTTGATACCTATTCTCAATATACCTAAGAATTTCCTTTCCTTTTTGTTTAATACGTTTTTTTTGTTCGTTTTTTTTTTTTTTTTTTTTTTACAAATTATAGCCTTTTTTGTAAGATCACATTAACTGTAGTTTTTTTTTCTCCCCATTTCCTCATTATATAAATATATATATATGGCTTTGTCACTGTGGGTGTCTCTGAGGTGTTTTGAGGTGATCAGAGATGCTGATGTAGAGCGTGTGTGATTGTGTTCTTGCAGGACGCAGAGATCGCGGCTCGAATACTGCTGGATCAAGGCCAGGTCAGACACTTTGTTGCTGGATATGATTTTCATGTTTCATATAGATGACAGGTTCATTCATATTTCTTTTCTTTAAACAAGCCTAGACCCATCTTAGCACTCGTCATGTCAGCTAGTCATTATTACTGTCATGATCTTGATTGTACTGATGCTTCCTGTGTGTTTGTGCAGGAGCACCACGTCGAGACGCCTCACGGTGTGCTGCATGTGACGGTCCACGGCGCCGGAAACGCTCGCAGACCGGCCATAGTGACCTTCCATGATGTGGGAATGGACAGTAAGACACTCTCTCATACACACACACACACACACACTCATGTAGTCTCTCTCTCTTCATGGGTGTAATGGTGTTTCTACTGTACAGACTGTATGTGGTATTGTCCTACACTGACCCTACACCTAAACCTACCCCTTACAGGAAACTGTGTGCACTTTTTGAATTTCATCAAACACTGTTTGGTATGTTTTCTAAGCCTTTGTTGTACAGGAACACAGAAAGTGTCCTCATAAACCATGTTTACGTAGTGAGACCCATGTCATTATACACATGTGTCCTCATAAAGCACAAATGTCCGAACAGACTGACAGGCAGTAAGACAGTTTAACACGAATAACACAATTATGACTCAGAAAGAAAGAGCTTTAACAGCATATAAAATAGCTTGAAAATCTGTTTGGTAGGCTACACTTGTAAAACCATAACTGAAATCGAAAACAGCAAAAAAAAAGGCAATCATTTCACAACCAAAGATTTCAGGGAAGCTTTTAGAAAGTTGAAGAAGCTGAACGTCACAGTGAACCACAGATATTGGACTCATCTTCATTAGATGTACTTTAAGGGGGTTGATTCAGTGTTTTGAACGAATCTAAACTCAATGACTCACTTATGAAGCGCTCTCTACTGGCACCTGCTGGCGATAGTTTCATTTAGGATTAATGTTCCACTATCATTACTTGTTTATTTATTTTTTTAAAGAATCTCATAATATAATTTATATTATTTATATAGGCTAGATAATAACAATCACATAATAATTATTGGATTTATAGATCACATGTAAGAACGTTTAAAAAAGTATTAATACGTTTTGTAAGAAATTGCCCTTTATAAAGTAAAAAATAATGCCATTGCATTAAATATATTTATATATAGTTTAAAAATATATGTTATAATTTGTTTCACAGCTGATAAGAATATTAAAGATAAGAATATTGCTTTAGATACTAAATAAATTAATCAATTATGTGTGTGTGTGTGTATCATATCTGTATATATACATATATATAATTTTTATTTCAACAAAATTTGAAAGTATTGAAATGGTTTTAATGTACTTGTTTAGTGTGTGAGATCTACACAGCAGTCCTTATATAAGGAGATTATAAGGAGGACACTTCTGTTCACCAAAGCTGCACTTATTTGATAAAAAATAGAGTAAAACAATATTAACTGCATATGAATATATTTAAAATCAGAATCAGTTTTATTGGCCAAGGAATTTGACTCCGGTAGGTGTTATGCTCTCTAGACATGCACCAAGGACGTCCATCACTACACATACATACAGTGTAAGAGGTACTGTAGATAAATGATGGATATCAAGACAATAGACAATTTACAATAGATAATATACATAGACTACTATCAACAGTAGCAGTATATACAGGTATAAATGATACTAAGAGTTCAAAAAAAACAGTGCAAGGGAAAACATAGTGGTGCAGGGGTAGTGTAATTGATTGCTGAGATCAAAGCTGGATCTGCATTACTCCAGTTGGAGCAATGTTGGAATATTACTGAATATTATTACTGAATTTTATTTTTTCTAAAAAAACATATCAGACCCCAGACGTTTGATTAACAGTGCGACATATAATGAAGACAAATTAAGATAAACATTTGACTAAACTTTTACTGAACTAAAGCTTTTACACAGGATTAAAGTACTGATGTGACAAATCCTTGAGAAGAGCCATGCTAGATTTACGTTTAGAATAACTGTCCTGTCTGAAGTACGGTTTACATTTCCATACTTGAGCTTGTGTAAATGAAAGAATCTGAGCTGAAGATCAGAAAGCGTCTGTGGATGGAACAGAGGCAGGTGTGAAAATACATCCTTTCTTTTTTTTCTTTTTCAAAATGCAGTGTGACGTTAAATTAATTTATTTTTGCTGTTTTGACATTCCGCCCTTAATTAATGCAGTAATATGATAAAAACGGAATAAATTCACTGAAATATAGCTTCAAACATGATGAAGAAAAGCACTTTTGGTGAAGAGAAATTATCCCGTTGCGTTTGAGACCATTCTCAGACATGTTAAAATTGCAGTCCTTAATGTATTCAATCAACAGAGGGGCATCACGTTTTTTTTCATGCATTTATTTTTAACTTTGCTTTTGTACATACATGCAAAAAACAAAACAAAAAACTAAACATTCCTAGACGGCAGCCGTCACTCAAAGATAAAGAATAATAATGATAACAATAAATAAAAAGAGTAGAAAGAAAACACTAGCATGAGTAAAATGATAGAACAGGGAATAAATCAATGTTTTTCAGCTAAATCAATGTATTTTGAATGCATCCAAATAGTAACAGGTATAAATGTGCAGCCATGGATCCATAAATGTTTTTTTTTCTATCTGCTGGTCCATTTTTTGGAGGCCGTGTTAATTGCAAGTTTATGCAGAATATGTTTTTTGCTGTTCACAAATCCCCTTCAAGATAGAAAAACAGGGCAGTAAAAGACAAGACTGGCAGAATTGTCATAATCTCAACCCTTATCCTTTCCCCCAACATTTCTGTGCTTCTGGACACTGAACTAATCTTGACATCGCCAGTGGTGAGTATCATGATACTTTACCCTATACTCGCAGCAAAGACAGTCAAAACTATTTTACTAATTAATTTGGCATTCAGAGTGCATTTCACTGCATTCAAGCTGCACATGTTGAGAAGCTTCTGGATCCAGTTTGAAACGCATGTGATTTAAACTGATGGTTAAACATGATCTCTAGCGGGGTCGGCAGGTCTGGCCGTGTCGGGGTCCTCGGGTGCGTTGTGTCTCATAGTGAACAGGCAGACAACGGTTTTCAACGACCTCACAAGCAACAATCACATAAGAGCGCTGAGTCTGAAACTGAACTTGACATTGATGGTTCCTCCAAGAGCTTTCAACAGTGTACACTGTAAACCTGTCCTCACTGATGCACAAGTTTCCTCTGTGTCTCACGCCTCGTCCGTTGCAGATTCCTATAACTCTATCGAGGCTGTTTTTACGGAGGAAGGACTGTAAAGAGCTCCTGCCACAAAGTCTGTTTGTCGTTAGGTAATCTACCCAAGCTCTTGTCCGTCTAGTGTTAAAATCACTCGAGAGAATGTGTCTGTGTTTGAACTGTTGATGAGCGTTGTTATTCAGAGACCTCTGACAGGGATATGCCCGGTTCAAAACTATGTCTGAAAATATCTCCAGAGGATCGTTGCTGAAACTGTCATTATTCAGTCCATGACTGAGCGTGAGAAGGAGCAAAAAACCAAGCGTCGCACTCATCCTGAAAAACAGGAGAGCGGCAGGCGTTTAGAGATTTGTTCAAATAGTGACTAATACAATTATAAACCTAATTGACCATACATATAACTGAGCACACCGATACAACACATAACTGTCACAAAATAATGTAGTTTTACCTGTTCATTAAAGCCTTCTCTTTTCAGTTTTTTGTGCTATGAAAGAAAAACAAGTCTCATGCCACCAGCGTCAGCGTTTACTGAGCCGGTTTATCACAAGTGGGTTGAAAAGAGGAAGAAGTGGAAATGCACCACATGCAAAATTTTTAGTTTTTGCAAATTAAGCAGACTTTTTTGCTTCTGAAATTAGGAAGTTCATACTGTACTACAGTACAATAAATGAGGATCAAACAAATTGATGTGTTTTTATGGAAATGACTTCATACATCCATTAATCATCAGTAAAACAGCAGCTGATTCAGTAACACTGAGACAAACATGACCTTAGTGAACAGTAACTGTGTATATCATACTTTATTTTTAAAAGAAGACGATTTCACAAAAGAGCAGATGTGTTCAGGCATTTGGCAAATTGTATTCAAATCGATTTACAGGTTTTGTCAAAAACAAAAAAAAAAACAAAAAGAAGGAAAGCTTTCTGAAATTATATCATTTTTAAACACATGCAATGTCTTTAATGGGTGCTTAATACAACAATCAATTCTCCTACATTTAGTCCTTCACACACGCCGGTATGAAGTTAGATCATGCTGTGTAATAGCAAATGTTTTCTTTCTTTTTACAGTATTGACCATGATAGTGCACAGGTAGATTGTCTTTACATTCAACAGTTACATTACATTTGGCTTTATGACATTTTTCAATGATGCATTCCCACATCCCCGGTGATGTTTCATTTCTGCTTTCAACTATGTACACTTGGAAAAGATTTTTACTTCTAACATAGTTATCCTTAGTTTTTTTACCGGCGTCTTTACAGATATTGATAACATTTTGTTCAGTGTCGTCAATGAAGGACTGTTTTCCTACATCAGTTCTACCACAGAGATTATTGTCCTTTAGGTAGTTCAGCCAAATGTCTTTACTGTCTGTTTGAAAATCAGTCGGGAGAATGTGTTTTTTCTTGAACTCAGCGTATCGGTCGTTGTTTTGGTGATTCGCCCCATCACTGAGAGCCAGAAATAAGTGGAGTGAGAAGAGAAGTGCAGATCTCATCCTGAGATATACAAGAAAGAAGAGCAGGTTGAGAACATAAACAGTACACCAGAAGTGAGCTGCGTTAGAGACGTTACTCTGAATATGAAGGTCATTTGAAAGACTGACTGACCCATGGTTGTAAGGAAAGCTGAGGTAATCCTCCAGATCAGACTGTAATCACTCTAATACTATCTGTGATTGTTAAAAGTATTTCCATTCTGTGAAGGCACTTATCCTAAAAGTAGGTTTACCCGTTTAATGCCGTCGACTGTATTGCTCTTTAAATATTTACAAGAAAGAGTATATATATATGTGTTTCAAACCAATGAAAGGAACACGTTAATTTCCATTGAATTAATACATTAATATATTTTCAGTTTACCATCATTTCAATGAATCAGAGATGCCTTACAGTTCAACCAAATAGAGGATCCTCATGTTTAACGTCTGATTGTCTTTGAATCATAGTTGTTTGGTGATTTTCAGTGGATGTATGAAGTCTGTTATATTCATGTTCTCGCACCATCTTCATTTGAACACTAGAATTATTGTTACAACTAATAAATCATTAAACTGCTTCACATGTTACCACAATATGTTAAAAAAAATAAATAACGATCTTTACCTTTCCGTTTGTGCTGTCTTGAGCTCGGGCTAAAGTCTCGTAGAGTTCGAGCTGTTTTGTCTGATATGCTCACTGGACTGATATTTATTGGGTTGAAATGAGGCAGGTGTGAAAATGCGCTGTTTCTTGGAAATGCCCCGCTAACACTCTTAATCTAATAATAACGTAGGTGTCTGAAAGCAGTCGAGCTCTTCACACTCACTTCATTTTGGTTCACACCTGATGAGTGTGTTTAAGCTACACAGAGTCAAACTACATGAGAACCACAGGGAATGCAGAGACGGTCTCTGTAGTCAAGACAATGATAATCACTAGAAATCAGGTGTCCCCAACAAAGCAAGCCAGCGGCAAGGAAACAAAACCCCATCCATGAGAGAATGGGGAAAAAAACCTTGGGAGAACCAGGCTTAGTTGGGTCCAGTTATCCTCTGACCGGACGCCCAGCACCTAATTTCCAGTTCAATTTTAAACATGTTGGATTGTGTAAGGACTTATAGTGTG
>JAUMHI010000243.1:25209-35619 GCA_032359435.1 Enteromius unitaeniatus | reverse complement strand
CCACGCCCTAGCAACCGTTTAGAGCACCCTAGCAACTGATCCCATAGACTGCCATTATAAAAGGCCCAGATGGATATATTTGGATCACTGTGTCATAGAGACATGGGGGTGGGCTCGTTTGACTCGGGGCAGCAAACAACCAATGGTGAATCACTTCACCTCTGCCTAGCTACGCCCTAGCAACCATAATGTAGCACCCTAGCAACCCAAACCCAAATAGGCATATCTTTAAATCTGAAAGTCCTAGAAACATGAGAGTGGTCTCATTTGATTCAGGGCAGCAAGCGGCCAATCATGAATCTCCATAGACACTTCCTAGCCACACCCTAGCAACTACAGCCAAGCACCCTAGCAACCAATACCCAAACTGACATATCTTTAAATCTAAAAATCATAGACACATTGGGGTTGTATTAGGTCATTCATACTGGCAAGCAGACCTTGGAGTGTTATCATCAGTAGCTGCCAAGTCACTCCCTAGCAACTAAACAGAGTACCCTAGCAACCATCTAGCAAGACCTTTATCTCTACATCAGAACATCGTAGAGACATGAGACTTGGTTCTTTTGACTCATGCTAGCAAATAGGTATTTTTAAGATGCTAGTCTTGCTAGCAGTGACTAGCTACATGCTAATAGTGATTAGCTACATGCTAATAGTGATTAGCGAAGTGCTAAATCAAGATAATAATGTGTTAAAAACTCTATAAGATACTAGTAGCATGCTAATCATGCTAGAAACATGCTAGTAAAATGCTAATCATGGTAGAAACATGTTAGTAACTTGCTAATCATGCTAGCAATATGTTCCTAACGTGCTAATCATGCTAGTATCTATATATTATTTGACATTAGAATCTGACTATTTCTAACTTTTAGACTGAAAACGTTAAATTAATTTTTTTTTTTAAATCTCTACAGCCCAGCAAACTGACAGAAGCGTTTAAGTACTTCATTCAAGGCATGGGATACAGTAAGTGACCTGCATGCGTTTTATTGTAAAATATCACAAAAATTAGGTTTTAATGTAAACCAACCACTAAACTACAGTATCACTGAAAAGTTTGGGGTAAGTGAGATTTATTTTTAAGGAAATTGGTACTTTTATTTAGCAGAGAGGCATTCAATTGATCAAAAGAACAGCAAAGACAAGCTATCTCCAACAGTGCTAATAATCAGAAATGTTTATTGAGCAGCAAATCAGCATAATTATATATATTTTACAAGGTGGCTAATTCATACGAATTCACTCCAACTCACTTGTACGATTTTGTACAATTTGTCTAAAGCCCAGTGACGAGTAGGATTAGGGGGTTAGGTGTAGGTCATTCATACAAATTCATATGAATTTTCAACTCCTAGAAATTTGTATGAGTGAGCTACAAATTAGCCACCTTGTAACCCAGACTCGACCCACATCTGGTCCACATGACAAACCCATGTTTTCTTGTTTGGTATTTTACCAGATTAACAAGAGCAAGTTTTTGTTGGAGAAAAATCACTGACAGAAGTGTAATATTTCTAATCATTCTTTTGCTTTAAGAAAAAAAAAATCTAATCTTACACTTGGGGGCTTTTTAACAGAATTCTGAGTTTGTGTTTTGCATTTTGTTAAAGGGGTCACATGATGCAATTTCACATTTGCCTTTATCTTGGATGTATTTGTGTATAGACTAAATTCTTAAAAGTTAAGGCTTGACCACATGACTCGTTTAAACACTCCTCCACCTTTCTACATCACAGTGTGGGTTTATTTTCAAACACCACCCAAATGTTTCCACAAAGAAAGAAGGCAGAGCTATTATTCTGTCTGTAGTGTTGCGCCATGTTCTGGAGACGCTGTGTGTCGTGGTGAAAGCCAAACTACTTTGTTTGTGCTTCTGTCACACGCTTGAGGTGTTCGGCCAATCACAACGCACTAGGTAGCTGGCCAATCAGTGCACACCTAGCTTTTTTAAAACGATGAGCTTTATAAAAAATGTATGCATTGTAGGAAGGTGGGGTTTAGAGGTGAATCAATAATGTACAGTATGTAAAAGATAATGTGATCATATGACCATATGATTATTTGTTTGTTCCTTATTGTTGAAGGATTGTTTGTTCTCTTCCTCTCTCAGTGGCGTCGTCCTGCATGACGCGTCTCTCGCGCTCGCGCACCACCTCGCTCTCGTCCTCCTACTCCATGGAGGGCTCGCGCTCTCGATCTCGCACGCTGTCCCAGGGCTCTCAGGGCGGACAGCTCCCGCCGAGCCCGTCCCATACCATGGAGGTGTCGTGCTGAAGAGCGCCAGAGAGAGGGAGAGAGATGGACGGATGAAACACTGCAGTCTTCTGCGAGGCGTGACGACGGACGGATGATGACGACTCTCTCCCTCCCTTCACCGACCGTCAGGCAGATGATAGAGCCCTTTAATTCTGTGACAGGGGCGGGGCCTTTAGTGAGACCCAAATGTAGTGTTAACCAATAGTAATACTTCTAATATGAATATTGATTATTAATATTAATAACGACGAGCGTTACTGAAAAAAAAAACAACAACAAATGTTTCTCCTAATTACATGTTGAATTTCTAAACAAAAGAATAGAGAAAAAGAGTATAAGCTCATAACGTGTGTCTATCAACATCTTTGTGATTCTTTTTTTGGTGTGCTTTTTTTGTATTCTGTATTATTATTTTCTTTTCTGGTATACAATCCTGCTGCTGCGAGAGGGGTGCAGTATTGTCGGAGACGGTGGCGAAAGTTTTAGGCCGGAATGCTCGTCTCTGTAGATGACAGCCACCTTATGTCTTCCATTTGCCCTTAACGAAAAAGCTATACACATAAAAGTGAGAAAGAAAAAATACTGTAATTATATATATATATTTTCGTTTGGTTGAGGGCTTGGGGCCATTGGGGTCTTTGCCTGTTCTGAAATGCATGTCAGAATTTTCTTGACCACATCAGTCTTTAATTTTTGTTTTATTTTTTTTATGGATTTTTCGTTCATTTGTATTTTGGTGAGAGAGTGAATGTGTGCTCTTAAATAGGAAAGAACAACGAGAAGGTCACAGGATTTGTTGTTTTGAAGTCAAGTGACATGAGGTTCACATCTATCTCTGTGATGTGGTGTATTTTCATAGAAACTGGACATAAATGCTGGAACTGATTAGATGATGAAAAGGTGTCTGAGTGATGGTGGTTGGGAACACAAGAAATCAATGCTAGATATTGAAAAGGAAAGTCGTTTGAGTTAGTTTGATGAAAGATTGAAGATATGAAGGCTAACGTGCGCTGATGAATCACTTACAGTAAGAGCAGAAATAAACTAACAACAGTACATGTACGACAACATGCTAATAGCTAATAAAAAATCAGATAATTTGTAAAACACATCTCTGCAAATCACAATATAGCGCAAGAAAATATGGCAGTATGTAGGCCTACACGAGACTTTGACGTCCTTTTTTTTAGTCACAAATGTGCTCCTCAGCTCCACTTTTCTGAATCTAGAAACCTTTTCTAGTTTTAGAAATGAGAAACTAGAAATTTGTTCTGCTAGTGTGACATGATTGAGCCGACAGAACAGCCATAAAGACATTTAAACCCGCTCTTGCAAGAAAACGTACCCATATACGTGTTTGCGAATTTGGTTACGTGATCAGGAGTTTGGCTTTTAGAGGCTTTCCTCTGTAAAAGCATCAAATGACACGTCAAATCAACATGTATTTATATAGCACGTGTAAAACAACACCAGATGACAAAGTGCTTTACATGTTTAAAAATGGCTAGTTTACAATCAGTTTTATGTAAACTTCCGCATGTGTCAGTCGCATTTCACAGAGTTGGCCATTTCATATGAATTTGTACAATATGATTCGTATATGACCAGGATAGAAGTAAGTGTACGGGTCCGCCTCTAAACTGCCTTGAGAGTGGGCAAATGAGACAAATTCACACAAATTAGCCACCGATTCGCCAAAATATACAAACTTATTTGAACGTATTTTTAGAAGTGCAGTGGAGTACCCTAACATTGTATTGTACAGTAGAAATATGGTAACCATCACTGTACCATGGTAAGGCCGCTGTAAGTCTGCTAGTAGAAGTGTTTGGTTGGAAACATTGAGGTGGACTCCTGTTGATGGTGACGTTTGTCGTTTCCTGATTTAACGTAACTTGAGAGCTTTAGTTCTGGTTTGAAGTGTATTTAAAGCCATGGTGTGATCTAATGCTGAACCATAGTGACTTGTACACAGAGTAAAACAGTACGTGTGGACATGCCTGAGCGTGCGTGCGGTGCTTTACTTTAAAACACAATACGGGAATATGTGTGAGTTTGAGAATATGCAGAAGAATGGCACTTGTAACAAATTGAATTTGCTGATTAACCAGCCCCTTCACTGCCAACAGGGTTTAGCCATGTGATTAACTCCAAGAGCGATCTCTAAACATAGAGTGCTTGAAAGAACACCGAAAAAAAAATGCTTTTGCATTTTTTTTTTAATAACAAAGACCAAAACCTCACAACTGCTAATGCATTGTAACAATCACTTTCAGCAAAACACTGCCCTGAAAATGACAATAAATCAGAATAGGCTGATCGACGTTAATTGGAGAGTTCGCCCAGAGTTCGTAGAAATTCTCAAATCAGATTTTTTCACGATTTTCTCCTGTTCATGACAGAATGGTGGCTTTTATGGGTTTTGTAAGTGGGGAAGGTGGTATTTTTCTTCTTTCTTTTTTAATGGATAGTTTGTGTTGAAGTATCGATCATTGCGTTCAGCGTAAAGACTGCAAGATCACCCCAGATTCACTGGAGCCTTTACCAAAAATACAAATAGATCTGAAAATTTTACATAGAGAAATAACCAGAAAAAATGTGAGGATGATGACACAATCAAACGTGAATAATGGTGACAGGAATGGATCAGGTCGTGGCGTGTGTTGAGACGGTGTGAATGTAAATGTGTGTCCATTTTTTGTTCTTCATTTTTTTATTTTTAACTCTCCTCAATGAAACCCTTTTATTTTCTGTGAAGTAGATTTGCGTCTCAGTGTCCTCATGGGTTAGACATCAGTGTGCTAGTTCTTGTGTAACTTTTTTAGCTTTAGCACTAAAAAAGGAAATAATGTAATTAACAAAAAAATAATAATAAAAACATTGTTATGAACAACAGAATGCAATCAACATTAATAATTGTGTGGCTAAAATCTCTGTGTAATACTTTGAACAACTGGGAAAAAAAAAGTAATTAAAGGGATCAAAATGACAGAGTTATTTGAGTCTTGTTTTCATATGTGCATTTTAGTCGCGTAAAATACTTTTATGTGACAATTTAATTTAAATAGGACCACTTATTTTAATATGACTCTTCAGGAATAAATATATAAAATATTTGCACTTTTAAAATGCATTTAGTATGCATACAGTGAACATATTTACTTTTTTCATATGCAAGATTTGCATTTAAATCTACGCTTCTTCTGGAGATGTTTTACGTTTCCAGTTCATTTCAAGCATATTTGTAATCATGGTTATTAGTTATTAGTTTGCTTTATTTACATTCTGAAGTTTTTAGGTGTATTTAAAGTATTTTGGTTCATCAAGTTTTTCCACGAATTTCCAGAGTTCGCTACAGTTCATATGAATTACTCACAGTGTAAACATACCAAAAGTGTTTCATATTAACCACTTTTCTCTCCAATATTTTTATATTTTTAGATGTAGTCTGGGTCAGAGGAAGACAAAAAGTTACTAGATTGTGCAATAGTTTTATTTTCACTCTATAGCTAGATCTGGAGCATGGTTACTGCTGTGGTCAATGTTGATACACAGCTCTGTTGGTTGCTAGAGGGCTGAAATCACCTCTAACAGAAGAACAATAAGTGGAGGAGCTGAAACACAATCCCATTCTTCATCAAAACTTACAATTACCCAGCAGGTCAGAAATGGGTTTCCACAGAGATCACAGATCTGAGGGCTAACACCAACACTTATAAACCTCACTGACAGACCAACTCATACGACAAGCACACAGAGAGCAGGTATGTCAACATCCATCCTCTTCACTAATTAAGTAGTTTAATATGACTGAACGAGTTTATAAAGACTAGTTTAAACAGGCAACTCATTTACATCATTTAAACATACTACTGCATTTCCACCTTTTTTATCTCCACAAATTTTTATTGGCTCATACATTTATATAAATTGATAATTGATTAGCTAGATATATGTGATACCTTATATAAAAACTACTTAAAATACATTTAAAAAACTATTTGCAGCAGAAGCAGTTTCTATGTAAATGACTAACACTGACATTATTTTCTAGAACCGTTTAATCAGAAGAAACAAGACATCTAAAGCACCACGGTAATGTATATATATATAGATATAGACACAGAGGTAATATATATAGATAGACACACACACACCGTCAAATTATTTATTTTGTGTTTATTTCACAAAATAATGTTTATATATTAAATATATTTATTTCTAATAACATTTAATGTAAATATAGACATATAAATAAATGTATTTTTTTCTAAATATATGCTGTATGTGTATATATTAATTCATAATAAATATACACAGAACACACATATAATATGCAAACAAAAACGTTTATTTTGCATTATTAATCATTTGACGGAACTAATATATTTGCTGTTTATTAATAGTGTGTGTGTGTATATATACATATGGGTGTGTGTGTTCTATTAATAAAAGGAAATTTAGAATTTATTAAGGGAAAAGTGTTATTTAAAAGTGTTACCATAATTGTACTGATATTGTATGTTAAAACTTATCTTAGGCTTCCAGTGATTTTATCTGTACAAAAGCATTCTGTTATGCTGCTTAATTTTTACAATTAATTCTAAACACAGAGGTTAGTAGCACAAGTATTCTGGCTTTACTCTTAATCCAGCTACACTGCATTATGATTCAATAATATCTGCAGTAGAATCATATCATCTTTCAAATCAAACCCTTTTCTGTTCAGAGTGGTTTAACAAACGTTTATTTCCCAAAGGAAGATGAAGCATTTGAGTCTCTTTGCGCTAACTGCTCTCCTGCTCTTCAACGGATGTCACTGCACCTCCACCGTAGCAACGTCTGCAGCATCTTCAGCATCTCCAGGATCTACGGCAGCTCCAGCTTCTGCAGCATCTCCAGCTTCTGCAGCATCTCCAGGATCTACGGCAGCTCCAGCTTCTGCAGCATCTCCAGGATCTACGGCAGCTCCAGCTTCTGCCAACACAGGTGCGAGCGCTAGTCCTGCAGCAGCTTCGACAGCCATGATCTCAGCTTCTACCAGTGCAGCAGCAGCTATCGCATCGTTCTCCATCCACCAGCTCCTCTGCGCAGGTACCTTTCATCAAATTCAAATCCACTTAGGCTACTGTAGAAAAAATAGAAGGCTTGAATTGAAATTAACTTGAGATTAAGTTAACTTGGAACCTTTTTTATTTATAGTTTTCCAAAAAATTTAAATTCTATCAATCATCATTTACTCTGATGATATCATCATTTACATGTAATCTGCCATTAAATGACGCCTCATTTTACCATCACAAAGAGGCACAAAGAGGAACAAAATCTCTTTCCAGAACATTCTCTCACACCGTTCCTGGCTGGTGGAATGATCTTCCCATCACTATCCGAAACTCCCTTACAACCTTCACACGACTTCTGAAAACCCATCTCTTTCAACACTACTTGACATCATAAAAAAAAAAAAAAAATGTTTAACCCTACTCTTTCTTTCCCTTTCTAGCCTGCACTTATCTGAACATTGACTGTTATGTGATCTTTATGACAATAACGGAGTTTCGGGAGGAGCGGTGGCCGGATTAATTACAGCTGCTTTGCATCTCCCAATCAAGATCGCCCAATCACCTCTTTCCTACCCACTATAAATACTCCCTCTTTCCTCCTTTCAGCATCTCGCTTTTTTGCAACATTCCCCCTCCCCTTCTCCTCCGTCCAGCTCCATCCTCTCCTCCGGGGGGCATCGGGACTTCGAGCCAGGGACCGAACCTTTGCCATCACTAGGGCTCAGGCCTCTAGGGTTCAGAGCCTGCCGTTCTCCCAGCTTGCTTGCTGGACAGCTCGCCAAATTTGCTTTTAATTTTACTTGCTAAAATTTCCCTTGCATTAATGAGAAAGCGCGAACTCGTGAAATGGTATTATGAGCACATCCTAAGTTGTTTTTTGCCTCTTTAGGACTAATTGCTTGCTGTTTTCCCCACCTGTAAGTCGCTTTGGATAAAAGCATCTGCCAAATGAATAAATGTAAATGTAAATTTACGCACTCTCACTTCTCTGTATATCCGTCTTTCTTATGAACATGAAAGACTATATTTTGAAGAATGCTGGTAATCAGTTCAAGTCAAATATGGACATAAATTGCAGGATGTAGTCCATCATCCAGAACAGGGATCGCCAAGTTCAGTCTTGGGGTGTCCGGTGTCCTGCAGAGTTTAGCTCCTACTCAAACACACCTGAGGCAGCTAATCAAGCTCTTACTAGGTATACTTGAAACTTTCAGGCAGGTTTGTTGAGGTAGCTCGGTTTACTCGGTACCTCACATGATATAGCACTGTGAGAAACACCTGTTAAAATCCTGTGTAAAATGAAAATTAAATTAAATTTCATAAAACCTGTTATGGTGAATTTTCATAAACAAGGCCTGTTCACAATTTTCAGAACAAAATCAAGTTTTTGGTCTAAAAATAATAAAAGATAATGTAAAATAAAATAATATATACTAATGGCTCAAATTACCCCAGTACTTTTGGCTTACATAAAAATAAATAAATAATAATAATAAATAAATGTGTGTCATATCACCAATTGTTTGCCTGGAAACAGTGACTGGCTCAGCTTCCCCACAGACTCAAATCACATCATCATTTTTCATTTATTTATTTATTAAACTTACACATGACTTGAGGATGAGTAAAGGATGACAAACTGATTTTTATATAATAAAAGTAGAATTGCATAAAAAATGATATAAAAATTCTGCTTCTGTGCAGGTGTTCTTACCTGGACGCTGTCACTCATTCAGTGGAGAAATTAGCTGAAATCTGGAGAATGGAGGATCAATCAATCCAGCAGATGGCTTTAAATATGAATTATTTTCCTAATGTTCACAAATTATTGTTTTTAGACCTTACACCATGTTAATAAATGTTCTTCAGTATTGCTTTGTGAAGTATTTTCGTATACATTCCTCACACAGCTGATCTACATCTTATTTGAAGAACATTCAAATATGACAAAAGCCAAAATGATATACAGGTTTGTATCATAAGTTCAATGCATATTTAAAGTGTCACGTAAAACATTACATTAACCGTTTAAAATGTCTTAGCAGTTTAGCTGAATAATTCAACAACCAATGACAGACAAACATGAATCATCTGAAAGGTGAACGTTGACCTGATCTATGACTGGGACATGAATGCTGCAGTGTATACATATTTATTCGGCCACGCTGAAGATATCAACACTATAAATTAAATTATTTTCCTCATCTAACTCTTTAATTATTGCAAAGTAATATTTATTGAGAAGAGGAGATGGTGGTCAGTAGTCAAGGTTTGGTGGATGTAGTGCTGATATAAATGGAAACACAGTACCAAAATCATCCTAAAGAAAGATAGATCACTTTCCTTAAGCCAACTATAGACCCTCAAAAGAAGAGACCCTGAATAACCAGTAAATGCACGTTCACCTCTGAGCTTATGTCTGGTTTTTGGGACTCTAAGAAGTAGCTGATCTAAGGCATGTGGTGGTATATAGGGCTTTAACAGTTCAGAGGTGTCATGTGGGGCAGAATCATTTGGGGATTTAAAAACAAACAAAAGAAATGCAAAATGAATTCTATATTGCACAGGAAGCCAATGAAGTGTGTATAAAAACATTCTTTGCTTTTTTCTTAAATGCCTCCTTTGCTGCATCTGCCATACAGCACTCGGAAACATATTAAACATGTTTGGTACTATTTCATCGGCCATATAGGGTTGGTGTAGCTCAGTTTGTAGATAGATGCATTATAAGATGAGACGTGATCATGTGATCGTAGGTTTGAACCCAGAGAAGGCATGTGCTCATGAAACAGTATAAATCGTCATTTTGAAAAATGTTTGTAACGGGTAGGTTTAGAGGTTATGTTAGTGTGGCCACTGAAGCAACCTACTGTGTAATAAAGAGCTTATAAGAATGGTAAAAAACAATCAAAAAACAGTAGAAATCAAATAACTACAGGGAAATTTCTGAAAAAAATAAAATAAACAAATAATCCAACCTGCTAACTCAAGTACACAACCATAGCTATAGAATCAGAATCAGAAAGAGCTTTATTGCCAAGTATGCTTGCACATACAAGGAATTTGTTTTGGTGTCACAGCTACC
>JAUMHI010000242.1:0-16660 GCA_032359435.1 Enteromius unitaeniatus | reverse complement strand
ATATAATGACGTCAATTTATCTCAACTTCTTGACACACACATTCTTGAGTCCTCCTTGGTTTAGGGGTTTGACAAGGATAACAGGATTTCCTCGAGTGTGGGGGGTAGGGGGGTTTGTCGCGCAAAAGCCGAAAGGGGGCACTAAGATTATAGCTAATTAAGCAAGGTATAAATATGTCAAGTACTTGAATGAACGTTATGTCTTACAATAATTAAATTGTATTACCATATACAAGGAAAATGTACTACCTTGATTTAACATTTTGAGTGTTCACTCTGAGATGCAAGATGAGATGAAACCAAAAAAAAAATACGTTATGCATATAAGAGAATGCCCGGCTTGGTGGGTAACGAGACATATGTACTACACCATTAATCAGATGCCAGTATAATTAAAATTAAGGGGAGTCATACAGTTGTGTACCTGAAATAGGAACCAGATGCCAGTAATAGTTCATATTGTGAAACCCCCACAATTTTTGTCCCTGACCCTATCATTCATGATGTACCTTTATGTAAACTGGTTGGTGGTCTCTTACTACACTAATTATAATTAAAAGAAATCGTAGTTGTTTATTCGAGGAAAGATCTGAGGTCGACTTTTTGGGGAGTTAATAAATTATTCATGCTTTAGATAGTAGTATTTCTGAGTCTTAATAATATGCTTTATGTATACCTTGGTTATTAGTGCTTGCTTTGTGGTTAAAAAAAACGAATGGTGTTAATACATATGTATGTACTATCACAGTATGTAATATTATGCATATATGTACTAAAGCATAACATGTACTAGAACATAATATGGTATTTATGCGTTTGTGTACTAAATACACAAAAGTACATATATTAATGCTTTTCAGAAAATAGTTTAGTGTTAGAATTCTGGCTTTGGGTGCCAGGGGTGGGAGTTAAAGTCTTCCTTTTCTGGGCACTAGGGAGGAGTTTAACTTCCAATCTTCGGATTACAAGACCGATGCTTTATGAATTAAGCTACTAGGGCAAATTAGTTTGAGTATTTTGTTTTCTAGCAACCCGGCTAGTGGTATAATGACAAGAAATAATGTAAAATAAAGTATAGATGCGATTTGCCCAATAATAACAAATGGGTGTTCTACTGGTATTCCTCCAATTCAAGTTAAGATAATTAAATCTGCCGCTAAGGTTCAGAAAAGAAGTTGAGCAATTGGTCGGAATGCAAGTCCTTGTTGTTTTGAAGTATGTAGTAGGGGTACGACTAATAATACCAGAATCGAAAGTAATAGTGCTAAGACACCTCCTAATTTATTAGGAATGGATCGTAGAATAGCATAGGCAAACAGGAAATATCATTCTGGTTTAATGTGTGGTGGGGTGACTAAGGGGTTAGCTGGGGTGAAGTTCTCTGGGTCTCCTAGTAGGTTAGGAGAAAATAATGCTAGAAGAATGAGGGCTAATATTATAATTATAAAACCAAGAAGGTCTTTATAAGTAAAATAGTGGTGGAATAAAATTTTATCTGTGTCTGAATTTAGTCCTAATGGGTTGTTGGATCCTGTTTCGTGTAGAAGAATAAGGTGTGTTATGGCTATACCAGCAACTAGGAATGGTACTAGAAAATGGAATGCGAAGAATCGTGTAAGTGTTGCGTTGTCTACTGAAAATCCCCCTCAAATTCATTGGACAAGCATGTCTCCGATAAATGGTACGGCGGATAGGAGGTTTGTAATAACTGTGGCCCCTCAGAAAGATATTTGTCCTCATGGAAGTACATATCCTACGAAGGCTGCTATTATGACTAGTAGTAGTAGGATTACGCCAACATTTCATGTCTTTACGTAAAGGTAGGACCCGTAATATAGGCCTCGGGCAATATGTATATAAATGCAAATAAAGAAGAATGATGCTCCGTTGGCATGCATATTTCGAATAAATCAACCGTTATTTACGTCCCGGCAAATATGGGTTACTGATGAGAATGCGGTTGAAATGTCTGAGGTATAGTGTATGGCTAAAAATAGCCCTGTTAGGATTTGAGTAATTAAGCATAATCCTAAAAGGGATCCAAAGTTTCATCATGAAGAGATGTTGGATGGGGTTGGTAAATCAACTAATGCTGAATTAGCAGTTTTTAATAGGGGTTGTGTTTTGCGTAGGCTTGCCATTAGTGGTTCTTGTAGTTGAATAACAACAGTGGTCCTTCAACTCATTGGTCTCGGTTAAAGTCCGAGCAAGAATTGTGACCTTCTTTATGTGCGTATTGTTGGTGGGCTTGGTTGTTGGTTTAGTAGCTGTTGCTTCTAATCCTAGCCCGTATTTTGCTGCTTTTGGTTTGGTAGTTGCGGCTGGAGTTGGGTGTGGTGTTTTAGTTAGTCATGGGGGGTCTTTTTTATCGTTAGTTCTTTTTTTAATTTACCTGGGTGGAATACTTGTGGTTTTTGCCTACTCGGCAGCTTTAGCTGCTGAGCCCTTCCCGGAGGCTTGGGGCAGCGGTTCTGTACTGGGTTACGTGATGGCTTACTTACTAGGGGTTGTTGTGGTGGCGGGGTTTTATTGAGGTGGGTGGTATGAAGGTTCTTGAGTGGTGGTGGAGGGATTAAAAGAATTTACTGTTTTACGTGGTGATGCTAGTGGTGTGGCTGTAATATATTCATTCGGTGGTAGTATGTTAGTTATTTGTGCTTGAGTTCTACTTTTAACTTTACTAGTTGTGTTGGAGCTTACTCGTGGAATAAATCGTGGGGCACTTCGTGCGGTTTAAATAAGTGTTGGAAGGGTTGCTAAAATAAGGGTAAATAGGAAAATAGTTAAATATGTTTTAATTATTCCTCGGGTGGTGTCATTTATAATTTTAGCCATAATTATTTGTGTTGTTGCTAGGCTTTTTGGTCCGGTAGTTTCTAGTCATGTTTTGTCAAGTTGAGTGGCAGCGGTTTGACCCATAGTAAGTTTAAGTTTTGGTAAAATATGGTGTACAATTGTTGGGAAAAATCCTAATATGTTTGAGAAGTGGTGAATTTTGGTAATAGGGGTAATTTTTACTTGCTTACTTGTTATGTTGGCTAATTCTATGGCTATTAATAGGCCTGCAACTGTTACTAATAGGGCTGTTGTTTTTATGATTGTCGGTATTGTTATGACTGGTGTTTTTATGGGCAGAAAGTTTTGTGTAATAATAAGCCCTGCAACAATACTTCCTCAAGCAAGTCGCTTGATGGAGTTAATTACCAGGGGATCATTTTCATTAATTGGTGAAAGGGGCAGGAATCGGGGAGTTCCCATGGTTACAAAGTAGGCTAGCCGAAAACTATAAGCTGCGGTAAATGATGTGGCAATTAGCGTCAGGATTAGGGCTCAGGCGTTTAAGCATGAGGTATTTAAAGCTTCAATAATTGCGTCTTTTGAGAAAAATCCTGCTAGGAAGGGGGTTCCTGTGAGGGCTAGGCTGCCAATTGTTAGGTAAGTTGAGGTAGCTGGTATAGTATTAAATAGGCCCCCCATTTTTCGGATATCTTGCTCGTCGTTTAGGCTGTGAATGATTGACCCTGAGCACAGGAATAGTATGGCTTTGAAAAAGGCATGGGTGCAGATGTGTATAAATGCTAGTTGTGGTTGGTTTAATCCAACTGTAACTATTATTAGGCCTAGTTGACTTGATGTTGAGAAGGCTACAATTTTTTTGATATCATTTTGGGTCAGGGCACAGGTAGCTGTAAATAATGAGGTTAGTGCTCCTAGGCATAAGCAGGTGGTCAGGGCTAGCTGATTATTTTCTAGAAGGGGGTGAAGACGGATTAGTAAGAAAATTCCTGCAACAACTATTGTACTTGAATGCAGTAGGGCGGACACTGGCGTAGGGCCTTCTATGGCTGAAGGAAGTCAGGGATGAAGTCCAAATTGGGCTGATTTTCCTGTTGCGGCTAATGAAAGTCCCATCAGTGGTACTGTTATATCAAAGTTTTTTGATAAAGTAAAGATTTGTTGAATTTCTCAGGAATTTAAATTTATTGCGAGTCAGGCTATGGTCATGATTAGTCCAATGTCCCCAACTCGGTTATAAATTACGGCTTGAAGGGCTGCGGTATTAGCGTCTGCCCGTCCGTGCCATCACCCAATAAGTAAAAATGACATAATTCCTACGCCTTCTCAGCCAATAAAAAGTTGAAATATGTTGTTGGCTGTAACAAGAATGATTATGGCCACTAAAAACGTTAATAAGTATTTGAAGAATCGGTCAATGTTGGGGTCGGAGTGCATATATCATAGTGCAAATTCTAAAATTGATCAAGTTACATATAAAGCAATTGGAATAAAGATTAGAGAG
Organism: Enteromius unitaeniatus; assembly: GCA_032359435.1. NCBI lineage: Eukaryota > Metazoa > Chordata > Actinopteri > Cypriniformes > Cyprinidae > Enteromius > Enteromius unitaeniatus. Next base: position 12,360 of record JAUMHI010000242.1, on the reverse strand, counting down.
TAGTGATCAAATTTAAAGCTGATATTAATGTCAAATGTCTGGGTATTTATTCATTGTAGGTTTGTAATAATACCTTCTGTGTTTAGGTTAATAAAGATTATTAGTGGAATAAGGCTAGTGAAGAATGCGGAGCTGACGGCGGTTTTTGCTACTTTTGGTATGTCAAGTTTTTGTTGATTTGGGTTTAGTGTTATAAGTAAGGGGTAGACTAGTATAAAAAAGATTAGGAGGAGTGACGAATATATAATTAATGGCATTTTAGTTTCTACTTGGATTTGAACCAAGAGTTTTTGGTTCCTAAGACCAACGGATAAGGCCGTTATCCTATAGAAGCTATTGGTTTTTATTATACGCAGGGAAGCCGCGGGTTTTAACCACGGTGCGCAAGTATTAGCAGTTCTTACGGGATTTCATCTGCTTCCCCGGTGAGTAAGTGGGTTTTAACCTCTGTCCTTGGAATCACAATCCAATATTTTTGTTAAACTATACTCACAATAGCATCATCCTCATATGAGCTCTGGTTTTATTACTAATAAAATAACTGGTGTTAGATGTATAACTATTAATAGGTGTTCCCGGGTGTGATATGGTTGTAGTCCCATCACATGATTTGGGGTAGGTCCTCGTTGTGATATAAGAAACATGTAAAGAGAATAGCTGGCTGTGATTAGGGTGCCTAGGCCAGTTAATAAAATTGTCCATGGGGATCAATTAAATAGTGTTGTAATAATCATAAGTTCTCCTATCAGGTTAGGCAGTGGAGGGAGTGCTAGGTTGGCCAGGTTGGCGGCAAATCATCAGACTGCAGTTAAAGGGAAGATTACTTGCAACCCTCGGGCGAGTATTATTGTTCGACTGTGGGTTCGCTCGTATGCTGTATTAGCTAAGCAGAATAGGGCGGAAGATACCAGGCCGTGGGCAATTATTAAGATAATTGCTCCTGAGAAACCTCATGTGGTTTGGATTAGAATTCCTCCTGCCACCAGGCCCATATGGCTAACAGATGAGTAGGCAATTAGTGATTTAAGATCTGTTTGTCGTAGGCAAATAGTTCCCGTTATAATTACTCCTCAAAGGGCTAAAATAATAAATGGGTAGGCTAGCTCTTTTGATAGTGGGTCCAATATAACTATTATGCGTATTATTCCATACCCCCCTAATTTTAGTAAAACTGCCGCTAGTACTATTGATCCTGCCACTGGGGCTTCTACGTGCGCTTTTGGTAATCACAGGTGTACTCCGTAAAGGGGTATTTTTACCAGAAATGCGATTAGGCAGCCGGCCCATCAGATTATATGGCCTCAAGAGTTGAGGTTAATGGGTTGTGAATATTGAAGTGTTAATATTGACAGTGTTCCTGTGAGATGTTGAAGTATTAGTAGGGCAACTAAAAGAGGAAGTGATCCTGCTAATGTATAGAACAGGAAGTAAGTACCTGCGTTGAGACGTTCGGTTTGGTTACCTCACCGGGTAATAATAATTAGGGTTGGAATAAGTGTGGCTTCAAACATAATATAAAATATAATAATTTCTGTGGCTCCAAATGCCATGATTAGAAAGGTTTGTAGTGAGGTGAGTAGTATAATATATATACGTTGCCGGCTAATTGGCTCTGAATTAATATGGTTTTGGCTGGCTAAAATTATAAGTGGGAGTAGTCAGCATGTAAGTACTAGGAGGGGCGTTGATAGAGGGTCTGTGGCCAGGTATGTGTTTGAGGAGGTTCATCCGGTTTCGGTTGTTCATTTTAGTCAGGTTAGGCTAGTTAAGGCAATTAGGAGGCTATGGGCGGTCGAGGTAGTTCATAGCCATTTGGGGGATGATAGTCAGATTGTTGGGAATAACATAATCGTTGGAATTAATACTTTTAGCATTGAAGAAGGTTCAGGTTTTGTAGTCGATCGGTTCCGTGGGTGCGGGCTGTGGCTACTAGAAGTGCTAGGCCAGTACTAGCTTCACATGCGGAGAAAGCCAGTAGAAGTATAGGGGCTGTTGAGAAGCTTGTGGATTCAAATTGTAGTGCTCATAGTGCTAATGCAATAAATAGGGATAATATCATGCCCTCTAAGCATAGTAGTGCGGACAATAGGTGGGTTCGGTGAAATGCTAATCCTATTAGTCCTAAAATGAATGCTGAGGTAAAGCTAAAGTGTACGGGTGTCATAGGGGAGTCGTGGATTTAAACCACGGTTCTTTGGGTCGAAGTCAAAGGTCTTGTTTTAGACTAACTCCCTATTCTGCTCATTCTAGGCCCCCTTGGGTTCATTCATAAATTAATCCCAGAGTTAATAGGGTTAGAACTATTATGGTTCAAAAAAATGTACCGGTGGGGTTATGGAGTTGATCTCCTCAGGGTAAAGGGAGGAGAAGAGCAATTTCTAAATCAAATAGGAGAAACAAGATAGCGACTAGAAAGAAGCGTAGTGAAAATGGAAGTCGAGCGGAGCCTAGGGGGTCAAACCCACACTCGTAGGGGGAGAGTTTCTCTGCGTCTGGGCTTATTTGGGGCAATCAAAATGACACAATTGCTAAAATTAAGGATAATGTTGTAGTAATTAATAGAATAATAATAATCAAGTTCATTATACTTCCCTGGGCTTGAACCAAGACTAAATAATTGGAAGTTACTTGTACTAACACTAATACTAGAAGTATTATGAGCCTCATCAGTAAATGGAGACGTATAGGAATAGTCATACTACGTCGACGAAGTGTCAGTATCAAGCAGCGGCTTCAAAGCCGAAGTGGTGTTCTGACGTGAAATGATATTGTACTTGACGAAGGAGGCATACTGCTAGGAAGGTTGATCCAACAATGACGTGTAGTCCATGGAACCCTGTAGCTACGAAGAATGTTGAGCCATAAACTCCGTCTGCAATTGTAAATGGTGCTTCATAATATTCAATGGCTTGAAGTGCAGTAAAATAAAGTCCTAGTAGAATGGTTAATATAAGGGATTGGATGGTTTGTTTACGTTTCCCTTCTATAATGCTATGGTGGGCCCATGTAACTGTTACCCCGGATGCTAATAGTACGGCTGTGTTAAGAAGTGGTACTTCGAAGGGGTCCAGGGGAGTAATACCTGTGGGAGGTCAATAACCTCCAAGTTCTGGTGTTGGTGCCAGGCTTGAGTGATAAAAGGCTCAGAAGAATCCAAGGAAGAAGAATACCTCTGAGGTAATGAATAAAATTATCCCATATCGTAATCCTTTTTGTACTGGGGGTGTGTGATGTCCTTGGAAGGTTCCTTCTCGAATAATATCCCGTCATCATTGATATATGGTTAATAGAAGTAGAATTAGTCCTAAAGTTATCAGTGTTGTTGAATGGAAGTGGAATCAGACTGCTAAGCCGGATGTTATTAATAGGGCAGCGATAGCTCCGGTCAGGGGTCATGGGCTTGGGTCAACTATGTGATAGGCATGTGCTTGGTGGGCCATTATACGTTTTCTTGTAAATAAAGGCTTAGAAGAAGAACAAATACATATGCTTGAATTATTGCTACTGCAACTTCTAATAGGGTGAGTAAGAAAAGTACGGTGCCAGTTAAAATTGCCACTGTGGGCATAATTGGTATGAGAACAAAGACGGCTGTAGCGATGAGTTGAATCAGTAGGTGTCCTGCTGTTAGGTTGGCTGTGAGTCGAACTCCTAGTGCTAAGGGTCGAATAAATAAACTAATTGTTTCGATGATAATCAGTACCGGAATTAAGGGAATTGGTGTTCCTTCTGGTAATAGGTGTCCTAAGGCAATTGTTGGTTGATTTCGTATGCCAATAATCACTGTGGCAAGTCATAGTGGCACAGCAAATCCTATGTTGAGTGATAACTGTGTTGTTGGTGTAAAGGTATATGGTAGCAGGCCTAGTATATTAATTGTAATTAGGAAAATTATTAAGGAGGCTAGTAGTAGTGCTCATTTATGTCCTTTTACATTTAGCGGGAGTATTAGTTGATTTGTAAAACGGTTAATGATTCATCCTTGAATTGTGACGAGTCGGGTATTAATTCATTGGTGTGAGGGGGTTGGGTATAATACTCATGGCAGTGCAATTGCGATGGCAATTAATGGAATTCCCAGGTAATAGGAGGTTGCAAATTGGTCAAAGAAGCTTATTATCATGGTCAGTCTCAAGATTCAGTTTTGTGTTCTCCAGCATTTACTGGAATTAGTTCATTTGGTGAGGCGTAATTTGAAACTTTATTTGGTATAATAATTAAAAAAACTAGTCAGGAAAAGACTAAAATTAAAAATCATGGGCCTGGGTCTAATTGTGGCATTTCACTGGGGGTGGTCGGAATCACCAATCTTCGGCTTAAAAGGCCAACGCTTTGTCCTGGCTTAAGCTTCCTAGTGAGGCTTCTTCTAGTATAAGGGAGGATCAGTCTTCAAAATATTCTAAGGGTACTGCTTCAATTACAATTGGTATAAAACTGTGGTTTGCTCCGCAGATTTCTGAGCATTGTCCATAAAATATTCCTGAGCGGGAGGCGATGAAGGCAACTTGATTAAGTCGTCCTGGCACTGCGTCTATTTTTACCCCTAAGGATGGAACGGTTCAGGAGTGTAGTACGTCTTGGGCAGTTACTAATACACGAATGGGAGACTCTATTGGAATAACTATTCGGTGATCTGTTTCTAAAAGTCGGAATTGTCCTGGGGTTAGTTCTTCGGTTGGTACTATATAGGATTCAAATTGTAGGTCTTCATAGTCTGTGTATTCGTAGTTTCAGTATCATTGGTGTCCCACTGCTTTAATTGTAAGATGGGGGTCATTAATTTCGTCTATAAGATATAAAATGCGTAGAGATGGTAAGGCAATTAGTACTAAAACAATGGCTGGAAGAACAGTTCATACAATTTCAATTTCTTGGGAATCTAAAATAAGCTTGTTAGTAAGTTTGGTTGACACTATTGCAACAATGATGTATAACACTAAAGTGCTAATTAAAAATACAATCATTAGTGCGTGGTCATGAAAGTGTAAGAGCTCCTCTATAACGGGTGATGCCGCATCTTGAAATCCTAGTTGTGTCGGGTGTGCCATAAAATTAAGACATGCGGGAGTTTAACCCACGGTTTCACCTTGACAAGGTGATGTAGTTGATACTCTACTAATGTCTTAAAGAAAGTGACAGAATGGGTATGTGGCTGGCTTGAAACTAGCATATGGGGGTTCAATTCCTCCCTTTCTCGTTAATTTGATCGAATTTGTACAAATGCTGGCTCCTCGTATGTATGATAAGAAGGTGGGCAGTCATTGAGTCATTCTACATTCGTTGTTGTTAATTCTACGGATAGTACTTCTCGTTTAGCGGCAAAGGCTTCCCACAGAATAAATAGGAACATAATTACTGCTACTAAAGAAATTAATGATCCAATAGATGATACTGTGTTTCACAGGGCATAAGCATCTGGGTAATCGGAGTATCGTCGTGGCATACCCGCTAAACCAAGGAAGTGTTGTGGGAAGAATGTGAGGTTAACTCCCACGAATATTACTCCAAAGTGGATTTTTGTTCAAGTATTATGAAGGGTATAGCCGCTTAATAAGGGGAATCAGTGTACGAATGCCGCTATAATAGCAAATACAGCACCTATTGATAATACATAGTGGAAGTGGGCAACTACATAATAGGTGTCGTGAAGAACAATATCAAGTGATGAGTTAGATAGGATAATTCCTGTTAAACCTCCAACTGTAAATAGGAAGATAAATCCTAGGGCTCACAGTATTGGTGTTTCTCATTTGATTGACCCTCCGTGGAGTGTGGCTAATCAACTAAATACTTTAACGCCTGTTGGAATTGCAATAATTATTGTTGCGGACGTAAAGTATGCACGGGTGTCTACGTCTATTCCCACAGTAAACATGTGGTGGGCTCATACAATAAATCCTAGTAATCCAATGGCTATTATAGCTCAAACTATGCCTATATAACCAAATGGTTCTTTTTTGCCAGAGTAATAGGCTACAACGTGGGAAATAATGCCAAACCCTGGAAGAATAAGAATATAAACTTCTGGGTGGCCAAAGAATCAAAATAGATGTTGATAAAGGATTGGATCTCCCCCTCCTGCAGGATCAAAGAATGTAGTATTAAGATTTCGATCTGTTAAAAGCATTGTAATTCCGGCAGCTAATACTGGTAGTGATAGGAGGAGCAGTACGGCAGTTACAAGAACAGATCAAACGAAAAGGGGTGTTTGATGTTGTGAAGTTGCTGGGGATTTCATATTAATAATTGTGGTAATAAAGTTAATTGCCCCAAGAATTGATGAGACACCTGCTAGGTGAAGTGAAAAGATTGTTAGATCTACTGATCCACCTGAATGTGCTAGATTTCCTGCGAGGGGTGGATATACTGTTCAACCTGTTCCTGCCCCTGCCTCTACCCCAGAAGAGGCTAATAGTAATAGGAATGAAGGGGGAAGTAGTCAGAAACTTATATTATTTATTCGAGGGAATGCTATATCTGGGGCTCCAATTATTAATGGTACTAGTCAATTTCCAAATCCCCCAATAAGAATTGGTATTACTATAAAGAAAATTATTACGAAGGCGTGGGCAGTAACAATAACATTATAAATTTGGTCATCACCTAAAAGCGATCCGGGTTGACTAAGTTCAGCCCGAATGAGAAGGCTTAAGGCGGTTCCCACTATTCCGGCTCAGGCACCAAATACAAGATAAAGGGTACCAATGTCTTTGTGATTAGTAGAAAAGAATCAGCGTGTAATGGCCACAGGTAGGGTAGCCGAGGGTCTAGGCAATGGGTTGTAGCCCCAAAGATGAAGGTTTAAGTCCTTTTCCTATCAGCCTCGCGGTGTAATATCATATCGGATTGCAAATCCGAAGAGGCAGATTAACTGTCTGCCGGGGTTTTTCCCGCCTTGCTTAGGCAGGCGGCGGGAAAAAGTAGATGGACGCTTATATGGTTTAGAGCGCCTAGCTGTTAACTAGGATTTTGTAGGATCGAGGCCTTCCCATCTAGTGAGGCCTTAGCTTAATTAAAGTATCTGATTTGCATTTAGATGATGTGAGTTTAAATCTTACAGGTTTTAGTCAGGGACTAGAAGATTCTAACTTCTATTTATAGGTTTGAAGGCTTGCGGTTTAAAATTATCCTAAGTCCCTAGTTAATTAATGCTGACACCGCCGGGGTTATAGGTAGGAGGCCCAGGGTGATGGTGATAAACAGTGCTAAAGGTAATGAGTTCTGAGTTGTTTGGGTACGTCATGACGCTGATGAATTGGTTGTGTTAGGGAAAATAGTTAGTGTTATTGTATAGCATAGTCGTAGATAAAAATATAGGCTAATTAGAGCAGCTAGGGCTATGGTTGTGGCAACGAGGGGTATATCCTGCTTTGTTAATTCTTGCAGAATTAGTCATTTTGGTATAAACCCTGTGAGTGGTGGTAAACCTCCTAGTGACAGTAGTGCCAGGGCGGCTGTTGCTGTTAAGATTGGGCTTTTTGACCAAACTGTTGAGAGCACATTAATTTTGGTTGATATCAACATTTTTAGTGTAAGAAATATTGTGGATGTTATAATAATATAGGTTCCTAGGGCAATTAGGGTTAGTTGAGGTGCATATTGGATTACAACTACCATTCACCCCATGTGTGCAATAGAGGAGTAGGCTAGTACTTTTCGTAATTGGGTTTGGTTAAGTCCTCCTCATCCGCCTACTAAGGTTGACGAAAGTCCTAGTAGTGTCAATAATAAGGGGTCAATGTTCTGTGCTGCCTGAATGATTAGTGCGAAGGGGGCAAGTTTTTGCCAGGTGGATAAAATTAGTCCTGTCGTTAGGTCTAGTCCTTGGAGAACCTCTGGTATTCAGAAATGTACAGGTGCAAGCCCAATTTTTAATGCTAGGGCTATGGTAAATGTTGTGTTAGCAATAGGATTTGATAAATTACTAATGTCTCATTCCCCTACTATTCAGGCGTTTGTTGTACTTGCAAACAGAATTATTGCTGCTGCGGTGGCCTGTGTTAAAAAATATTTTGTGGTGGCTTCTACTGCACGGGGGTGGTGGTGTTGTGCTATTAAAGGAATAATAGCTAGGGTATTAATTTCTAGTCCTATTCAGGCTAATAGTCAGTGAGAGCTGGCAAAGGTTAGGGTGGTTCCTAGTCCTAGGCCTGATAGCAGGATGGTTAGTACGTATGGGTTCATTGGCGGGGAACGGGTTTTAACCGTTATGTTTGGGGTATGGGTCCAAGAGCTTTACTTAGCTTACACCGTCTTAGGAAGTGGTGTAAAGGAAGCACCTAGTGCTTTGACCTCTAGAGTATGGGTTCAATTCCCTTCTTTCTAGGAATTGAGGGGATTCTAACCCCTATGGGTCACTCTATCAAAGTGGTCCTTAAGCATTCAGGCACAATTCCCTTATTTACATTTGGGGTGGGAGTCCCGCTAATGCAATCGGTAGGGCGGTGTGTCATAACACAAACGCGAGTGTGATAGGGAGGAAGTTTTTTCACACTAAATGTATTAGTTGGTCATATCGGAACCGTGGATACGAGGCTCGGACTCATAAGAATATAATGGACAGTATTGCAGCTTTAGCTATAAGACTGATGGTCGTAAGTTCTGGTACGTTTGGGGTGTGTGAGGCTCCTAAGAATAGAACGGCTGATAGTGTATTTATTAATAAAATGTTGGCATATTCGGCTAGAAAAAATAGTGCGAATGGGCCCCCTGCATACTCTACGTTAAACCCAGATACCAGCTCGGATTCCCCCTCCGTTAAGTCAAATGGTGCTCGGTTTGTTTCTGCTAATGTTGAGATATATCATATTGCGGCTAACGGTCAGGCCGGGATTAGAAGTCAAATGCTTTCTTGTGTTATATTAAATGTTTGTAGGGTATAACCTCCCGAGAAAACAATCACGGACAGCAGAATTAATCCCAGACTAACTTCATAAGAGATTGTTTGGGCCACAGCTCGTAGGGCCCCAATTAGTGCATATTTTGAATTTGATGCTCATCCTGACCCTAAGATTGAATATACTGCCAAGCTTGATATAGCTAGAATAAAGAGGATACCTAGGTTCAGATCAATTATTGGGTATGGTATGGGAATTGGTGCTCATAACATTATAGCCAGGGTTAGTGCAAGTATTGGGGTGGCTAAAAATAGGGTTGGGGACGATGTTGATGGTCGTACTGGTTCTTTAATAAAGAGTTTGACCCCATCAGCAATAGGTTGTAATAAACCATAAGGTCCGACTACATTAGGCCCCTTACGTAGTTGTATGTATCCTAGGACTTTCCGTTCAATCAGAGTGAGGAAAGCTACTGCTAATAGTACAGGTACAATATATGTTAAGGGGTTAACTAGATTAGTAATTATTACACTCAACATAAACTAGGGAGGGGAGTTGAACCCCTGGTTAAAAGGGCTTAGGCCTTTCGCAATTACCATGCTCTGCCACCCCAGTTTGTCCTTATCTTGGTTGTTGGGACTTTGGCTCTCCCTTACTTTATTAATTTGTTTTCATAAATTAGGGGTGGGGCGTACCTTTAGCATGGGCCCCCTTTTTCCGATCCTTTCGTACTTGGAAAAGTAGCATTACAGATAGAAACTGACCTGGATTGCTCCGGTCTGAACTCAGATCACGTAGGACTTTAATCGTTGAACAAACGAACCCTTAATGACGGCTGCATCACTAGGATGTCCTGATCCAACATCGAGGTCGTAAACCCACTCGTCGATAGGGACTCTAGGAGAGGATTGCGCTGTTATCCCTGGGGTAACTTGGTTCGTTGATCGGTCTTGGTTAGCCGGATCATTTATGGTCAAATGTTCTGTAGCTTAGAGATGTCTCTCTTAGTTTTAGGGAATTTCCCCACTCCACTTGGAGGCTTTCTTGTCTCTCCATGGTCGCCCCAACCGAAGGCGTGGCCTCATTTACCACAAGGTTTAAAAAGTTGCTTTTTATAGAGTTGCTTTACGTGGTTGAGTTTTACGCCTTAAGCTCCAAAGGGTCTTCTCGTCTTGTATATTTATACCCGCTTCTGCACGGGTAAATCAATTTCACTGACTTGAAAAGGGAGACAGCTAAGCCCTCGTTTAGCCATTCATACAGGTCTTTATTTAAAAGACAAGTGATTGCGCTACCTTTGCACGGTCAAAATACCGCGGCCGTTAAACTTGCGGTCACTGGGCAGGCTGGACCTCTTATACTTGGTTATGTTGCAGGAGGCGATGTTTTTGGTAAACAGGCGAGGTTTATGTTTGCCGAGTTCCTTCCTTTTCTTTTAGTCTTTCCTTTGTGGCGCTCCAGTGTGGGGTTAACGATATTTAATTGTGGGTTTTTCTTGATTTTTTTGTAACTCACATTGCTCTCTTTGTTTGAGTTCGTTAGTTGCCAATGGTTGGTCCGATTTGGCTTACACTTGTGCTGGGGAGAAGGGCAGGCCTTCTTGTTACTCATTCTAGCATAGTCTCTTCCATGGTTACATGGATTGGCCTAATAATATATAGGGGAGTAAGATTTATTATCGGTATAATAAACTTTTCTCTGTTTGAGCTTTGACGCTTTCTACTTAGGTGGCTGCTATTAAGCCCACTAGAACAGTGTGTTTTATATATTATGATCTTTATCCTCCTGAAAAGGTTGTGTCCTTGTTTAAAGGGGCTGTACCCCCTTCAAATAACTCTCATGGTTTTCTCGGCAATCTTAAATTGATTATTTGATGCGAGGTAGATGAGGCTGAACTCTTATTCATTTCTTAGGCAACCAGCTATCACCGGGTTCGGTAGATTTGTCACTTCTACCCGGAGCTCTTCCCACTCTTTTGCCACAGAGACGGGTTCGCCCTAAATAGGCTGTCTCGGGGTAGCTCACCCGGTTTCGGGGTTCCAAACTAAAGTTCTCTTTGCTTGAATGTACTGGCTAAATCATGATGCAAAAGGTACAAGGTTTAGTCTTTGCTTTTTAATGCTTGTATGAGTTATTTCATTTCTTTTTCAGCTTTCCCTTGCGGTACTTTTTCTATTGCTTTGTAGTGCCTTTTCTGTCTCCCATACTAAGGTGAAAAAATGGTTTAGTTTTTGGCTTACGGCTTTTTTGTTTTATTTATATTATTAAATTATAGGATGTTTAAGCTAGCTGTTTGGCTCAGGGCGGCCTGAGTTGCACAGGCATAGTCTCGGTGTAAATGAGGCGCTTAACTATTCGGCCACGCCCTGGGTTTGGTCCAAGTGCACCTTCCGGTACACTTACCGTGTTACGACTTGCCTCCCCTTGTTAGTGCTATGATATTAATTATTTTTATTGCGTTCTGTTAGGGAGAGTGACGGGCGGTGTGTACGCGTCTCAGAGCCGGATTCAAAGGGACGCTCTATTTCCCTTTTACTGCTAAATCCTCCTTTAAGTACTATTTCACGGTACATATTCGTGATATTCTATAGTAGAAAATGTAGCTCATTTCTTCCCACCTCATTGGCTACACCTCGACCTGACGTTCTGGGTTATACTCATTTTGCTTACTTTTGTTACCTTCACAGGGTAAGCTGACGACGGCGGTATATAGACTGGTATGGCTAGAAGTGGTGAGGTTAAACGGGGATTATCGGTTATAGAATAAGCTCCTCTAGGTGGATCTGAGACACCGTCAGGTCCTTTGGGTTTTAAGCTAGTGCTCGTAGTACCCTGGTGAACATCTTATTGTATTTAGATGTCTAAGTTTACGGTTAAGCATAGTGGGGTATCTAATCCCAGTTTGTTTCTTAGTTTTCGTGGGGTCGGGTATAATTTAATTAAAGCTACTTTCGTGTTTAGGGTTTCGGACGCCCAGAAGCGTATGACGGCCAAGGGGCCATTTTGCTTTAACTCTTTTACCCCTAACCACACTTTACACCGTTATTAGTATCAACTAGGGCCTCTCGTCTAACCGCGGTGGCTGGCACGAGTTTTACCGGCCCTAACTTAGCTCTGACTAAGTCAAGTTTTCACTTATGGCTTAAAGTCTATCACTGCTGAGATTCCCTTGGGGGTGTGGCCCGGCTAGGCGTCTTGGGCTAAAATATTTGTGCCTGATGCCCGCTCCTCGTCCCCTGGCAGGGGGTTGAGGGTATATTCACTGGGTTGCGGAGACTTGCATGTGTAAGTTGAGCTAAAGCTGATAGCAAGGTGGGGACCATGCCTTTGTGCATGCGGAGTCTTCTAAAACCCATCTTAGCATCTTCAGTGCTACGCTTTATATTGAGCTACGCTAGCCTATAAATGTTCGAATAATTAGAAGTAATTTTCTGTTATTTGGTAGAGATTTTTAGGTTAAAAATAACCGTGAAATTGGTTAAATTTATATATATATATATATATATATATATATATATAATGA